>JABTTQ020002197.1:0-209986 GCA_016081115.2 Rehmannia glutinosa | reverse complement strand
GGGTTCTGAGTTATTGCAATAGCACTTGTGTTATCACACATAATTGGAATCTCTTTTTCTTCTATATCATAGTCTCTCAGATGTTGCCTCATCCATAAGACTTGGGCACAACAGTTGCCTGCAACTATGTACTCTACTTCAGCTGTCGATATAGTTATTGAATTTTGTTTCTTGCTGAACCAAGAAACTAATCTATTTCCAAGCATTTGACAGGTACCTAATGTACTTTTTATATCTACTCTACATCCAACATAGTCTGAGTATCCAACTAGCTTGAATCCTCCATCCTTTAGATACCATAAGACAACTTCTTGGCATCCCTTAAAATACCTTAGGATTCTCTTGGCTGCAGTCATGTGACTCTCTTTTGGTGCAGATTGAAATCTAGCACATACATCTACAACAAAGGTGATGTCTGGCCTACTTGCTGTTAAATAGAGCAACGATCCAATAAGGGCTCTATATCTTGTTTGATCTACAACTTTGCCATCTGCATCCATATCCATTTTGACTGATGTATTCATGGGAATCTCCACTGATGGCTTCTCTTCCATACTAAATTTCTTCATTAAATCTCTTGTATATTTGGTTTGACTTATGAAGGTTCTATCCTTCATTTGCTTGACTTGAAGACCTAGGAAGAAAGTCAGCTCTCCCATCATACTCATTTCAAACTTTCCTTGCATGAGCTTTTAGAACTTGTCACACAGCTCTTTGTTTGTGGATCAAAAAATAACGTCATCCACATAAATTTGAACAAGCAATATACTCGCCCCATCTTGAATTCTGAAGAGTGTTCTATCAACCTTGTCTTTGGTGAATCTATAGTCAATGAGAAACTGAGACAATGTGTCATACCAGGCTCTTGGTGCTTGTTTCAATCCATACAATGCTTTCTTGAGCTTGTAGACTTTATATCCAATAGTTTTCTGCTATAAACCTAAAGGTTGATCCACGTAGACTTCTTCTTCCAAAAGTCCATTCAAAAATGTACTATTCACATCCATTTGATAAATAGTGAAGTTCTTGTGTGCAGATTTACCAATAAACATCCTAATTGCTTCCAATCTAGCAACAGGTGCAAATGTTTCATCAAAATTATATACCTTCTTCTTGGCAATACCATTTGGCTACCAATCTTGCTTTGTTTATCACTACTGATCTATCTTCATTCATCTTTTTTTCTAAATACCCACTTAGTACCCATAACATTTTGGTGGGTAGGCATTTGAACTAATTCCCAAACCTTGTTTCTCTAAAATTGATTCAGCTCTTCATGCATAGCTAGAATCCAATGTGTGTCATCTCAATGCTTGTGACACATCTTTAGGCTCTTTTGGGAAATGAAACAAGTAAATATAGGTTCATGTTGAGTCTTGGATCTGGTTCTCACTCCATCTCTAACATCTACAATGATTAACTTAGGTGGATGGTCTCTCAACCATCTCACGTCTGGTTGGAGTAAGTCTGTTGGGTTCAGTCATCTCGCAGCTAAGTTGTCTTGAGCAGTTTCCTCATCATCATTCAGTTGCAGACCTTTCAACTATCTTTGAGATTCAACTATCTGATCTTCATTAGGGTTGAGTCCTCTTATATCTGCTTCAACATAAGAACTCTTTTGAACAGTTGGCTGATTCCTCTTGTCAGCTAACTCATCTATGTCTTCTCCATTTACATTGGGTTCATTAAAACACTACATGGATAGACTCTTTTGTGACAATAGTCCTCTTGTTCAACACACTACAAGCTTTGCTCTCAGCTGAGTATCCCAAAAGGATACCTTCATCATCTTTAGCATCAAAAGCTTTTAAGTTGTCCTTGCCATTGTTGTGACTGAAGAACTTACATCCAAAGATACAAAAATATCCGACATTTGGCTTCCTTCCTGTACAAATTTCATAGGGGTTTTTGGACAACTGCATGTTAATCATACACTTAATTTAAGTGTAACAAGCAGTATTAATGGCTTCAGCCCAAAATCTTTTAGGCAAACCAGGTTCAACTAACATGGTCCTCGCAGCTTCCTTGAGAGTTATGTTCCTTCTTTCAGCTACTCCATTCTGTTGTGGAGTCCATGCAGCTGACAATTCATGAGTAATACCATTTTCAATGCAATACTGAGTTATAATCCCATTGTCAAACTCAGCTCCTCTATAAGACCTTATCTTTATAATGGTTTGGCTCTTCTGATTTTGAACTCTTCTCATCAGCTGAGGTAGTTTCTGCAAGGTTTTCTTATTTTTACACATAAATATTGTCCACGTGTATCTTGAATAATCATCCACCACCTTTAAGGTGTATTTATTTCCACTGATACTAGGTGGTTCAACAAGACCAAATAAATCCATATGCAATATTATGTGCAATATCTTGGTTGAGGAAGAACTTGGGTTGTCCTTGAAAGAAGACTTAATTTGCTTTCCCATCTAGCATGCATCACAAATGCTTTATTTCTTGTATACTGAGTCAGGTAATCCTTCCACAAGATAACTCCTTGCAAGCTTGTTGATTGTCTTGAAATTCAGGTGACTCAGCTTCTTGTGCCATAGCCAACTTGATTCAGTTATACTTTTTGCTAGCAGACATGTGTTTGGTGTATCAGTTGAATAGTCCACTACATACTTGTTCTCCTGCTTTGATCCTTGTAGCACAACTTCATCCAATTCAGTATCCTTGATTTGGCATACACCCATGTTGAATCCAACATTATAGCTTTTGTCACAGAGTTGGTTGATGCTCAGCAGATTGAAGTTGAGTTCAACATATGCTGATAGATCCAATGCCTTTGATTTCCCCTGGAGATTCATTTCCTCCAAATATGACTTTTAGCACCTTTGATTTCCTTGAATTTGGATAGATTTTTCTTGTTTCCTGTCATATGTCTGGAACAGTCACTATCCATGTACCAAGTTCTTTGGCACTCAGTTGTTCCTTGAACCTGTAATCAAGGAAATTAATTTTTAGGTACCCATACTTGCTTGGGTCCTGAGGGGCTAGCACTATAAGGTGATCCAACCAACTCATAGCCAAACGATCTGGCTCTAAGAGGTTGCCACCTATCAGTTCCATAATCATAAAGAACATTTGCAAATTGCTTGGGGGTTTTAGGCTCATACATCTGTCTCTTTTGTCTGTATGCTTGTGTGTGTGTGTTTGAGCATTTGCTTTCTTGGGGTAATAGTGGAACTTTTGCGTATATTGAGCTTTGTGCTTGGGTGCATATGTGTGCTGATTATAACTCTTTTTCCTTGTAAATGACCTATGTTAAGTCTAAGGTCTTTGCCACTTTGGCTTGTATCCCATTGGTCTTGAATGATATCTCGTTTGATTATTCCAATCAACCTGGCTTCGGTAGTTTCTACCATTCTCATCATATGATTTTCTTTGCTGAAATCTCTGGGGCTTTTGGTAGCTCTGTTTGGATTTTACAGAGTATTTCCTATTTGGAGTCTGTTGATGGACTCTTCTAAATTTGGTTTCAGCTGTCCTGTATGGATACTCAACTGGCTTCTTGCCTTTTCCCTTGTATCTAAGGCCAATATGGTTGTGATTGTGTTTTTGAGTGGGTGTGGGTGCTACATATGGTGCTTTAGATTTTTGGACTGCCTCATTGCTTGAGGATCCTTTCTCCATAACCACTCTTGGGACTTAGGTATGCATAAAGGAATTAAATCCAATGCCTCTTTTTTCACCACTTTCTTTCTGAATCATTATAAGTTCATCCAATTATTTGGATGCCTTAGTGAATGATGCAATCACATTTTCAAGATCTTTTTCCCTCTTTGATGTACCAGCTAAGTCTGCTTGGATCTTGGTAATTTCAACCTTCAATTTTGTGTTCTCATCAGCTATGTGACTTAGAGTACTCAACTCCTTAGTCAGCTGTGAGTTTTGGCATTTAAACTGGTTGTTTTCCTCATTTAGGAGTGTGCGAGAGGTTTTTATGTGCTCAAAATCTTTCATTATTTTGCCAATTGAATTATAAAGATCTGTGGGTGATGAAGTGTTTGTGTCTCTATCACTATCACTTGAATCTGAATGAGATGAGTTCGAATATACCTTATCTTCTTGATCTTTGGAGTCTTGTTCTTTGGCCATGAGGCATATCAAATCCTATTCCTCTGTATCACTGGAGTAGTCAGCTTCAATACTATCTGACTCTGCTTTCTTCTTTTCTTGTCTTCTTTCTCTGAAGACTTTCCATTCTTCTTCATTCATGTACTTGTTGACTGGTGGATAAGGGCAGTCAACATCAATGTGTCCTGGTTGCCTGCAATTCCAACACAAGTTCTCAACTCTCTGATTATCAACTCTTTGATACTCAGTTCTCTGATGTTCAGCTCTTTTAGGTGGTTTGTCCTCCCTTGCTTTGGAAGGTACTAAGTGTATCCTGGATGAGTCACCCTTGTTTCTCTTGTAGTTCTTATTGAAGAACTTATTGAATCTTTTCACTATCAGGGCAGTCTCTTCTTGGTCTATGACTTCCTTGGATTCAGCTCTCTTTGCTTCACCAGCCATGAGTGCAGCTGTCTTGGGTACAACTGACTCTTCTTGTTCTTTCCTTCTCATCTCAAACTCATAGGCTTTAAGATCAAAGAACAATTCATGGTTCGATGTTTTGGTGAGATCCATGGAGTGTCTCAGAGCCATAACCTTCATTTCTCACTCAGCTGGGAGAGACCTTAGTATCTTCATACACATTTCCTTCCATGTATACTCTTTCCCTAGAGTTGAAAGTTCATTGGTGATCTCTGTGAATCTGGCATCCAGCTGATCTAGACTTTCACCTGGAATCATTTTAAAATTTTCAAAATTTTGAACAGCAACAGTTAACTTATTTTTCTTAATTTGATAAGACCCTTCACAAATTAAGGTAAGTTTTTTCTCAAATCTCTTTGGCCATTTTACAAGATTTAACTTTATTAAACATGGCCTTATCAAGAGTGTTATAAAATATATCAAGAGCTTCATCTTCTCCTTCAATAGGAGCAGCCCTTTTTACATTTGTATTAACCTTTAGGATTTGTAGTGGCCCATCCTCAATCACGAACCATATTTCATCATGCAGGGCTTACAGATGGAATCATCAGATCATTTGAAAGGAATAAAACAATCATAAACATCATCATATAATAATAGTAATTACCAAACAATTGAAATTAGATATGGAAGACGAAGAAATAATATGCTTTGATCTAGCCACAAAATACCTCTGGTGGAAGAACAAGCAATCCCTTATGTTGGATATAGAGAAAAGAAACAAAAACTAGGGTTTAAAAATGCCAAGAAGTAAACATGTTCGAAAATATGGGCTTCATGTAGACACCTAAATTTACTGCCAAATATTGCCAAGTGTCACTATCTTCAATCTTAGCAATCAAAATAAGATCATGCAAATAAAGAAGTCATTTACCAATATTTTGGAAATAAATCAAGACAGATCAAATCAAATCACAATCTTTTGATTGTAGCAAGACATGCAAGACAAATCAGGATTGATCAATCAACATCGCCCCATTTCATCCGGTATTATGGAAATCCTTCCAATCATATACCTATAAATAGAGGTCCTCGTCATAATTCATATACACACAAATCCTAGATAAGGTGTCTAAGCAAGACGCAAAATTCTCTCAACCCAAGAAGTCCAAATCCAAGGAAGTCCACATTGTTTAAGGTGCTCATCGCGGATCCATCTCAAATCCTAGAGTTTGATTCAGGAATAAGCTATCAAGCCCTCGAGTTCATGTTATCAAAGTACAAATTCATCTTGGAGGAAGATTGAAAGATGAATTCCATCAACAAGCTTCCAAGTCATAAAGTCAAAGTTTTTGAAGATTCAAAGTTTAATTCAAGATTAAGCTGTTAAGCCCTCAAATTAACGTTATTGGAAATCAAATTCAAGCTAGAGAAATCAAGTCAATGAATCTACCTTCGAAAATTGAATATTATTATTGGAGAGAAGAATCAGAGGAATCATAGAAATTGTACTCTTTTTATTTCATTTGATTCAATAATTTCAATCTGTATTACTTTATCTAATTATAATATTTGCAGACAAGAAATTTGTGTTACACTTCTCAAGTCTTATTTATATGTCTAGAATCTTATACAAGGTGGGAGAACTCAAAGAGAGAATAAAAATCACGTAACTTGGGCAAAACGTCACCAACGCGAGACCACGCTGCCCTGTTGCCAGCCGCGCGACACCATGCACCCTCAAAATGTTGTAATCTGATCTTGGAACCTTCATATTAATTTTAGATCTATCTCTTAATTTTCCATAGACACTTGAATAACTGTAATATCAATTTTTATAGAAATATTTATGTCCAACATACAAAGACGTGTCATTTCCGAGATTTCATGACACTGTTTCCATTTGTACATGATTTTAACCCCTCCACGCGCCTTTATTTGTCACTAGAAGCAAAAATAGACATTGTAGAACTTTGTCTTACCTTTCCAATGGTGCAAACATTATGTCAATTAGACTTCGTATTAAAAAAGTTAAAAGCAATATGCGATGACTGTTGCAGCAGCGTGAAAAGAATTTTTGACGTTTCTTGCCCCAAAAATTGTTTATTCCACCAACACCTAGAAGATCATCAAAATAACAAAACATCATACTAAAACATGCAACATGCAAATAAACACGCCAAAAATATTCATAAATCATCACAATAAAACACATAAAAAGACTTGCAAAACAACTCCCTCACGCTTAACCTTTTGCTTGTCCTCAAGCAAATAATAGAGCATACAAACCTAACAAGTAATATTATATCAATTTGAAGGTCAATTTTATCCATAATACTATGTTCTATCCACCTCGGATTATCCCTCATCATTCTCCAACCTTGACAATGGACTCACTTGATTACGGTTAATATAGCTAGTCAAGGTGTTTGACCCTCCTTACTAAGTTTCAAATATGTCAAAACGTTGCAACCCTGTAACACACAACAGAACATGCAAAGACTACCCATGATTTTTTTCGCTAGACCTCACGAGATATCTTCCACTAGGTATAAACTTCGGATTTTCTTCAAAGGCTCCTAGGGTGGTTTTCTATACTCATGTTTGTGCCGTTGTTTTACGTAAAAGACAAATATGAGGCTCATGAATACTCCAAGTTACTAAGCAGCGCAACCAGAGAAGTATAATCTCGATTGTTCATATTTTGTTTCTTATTTTTATCTTATGATTTTTTCTTTCTTTTCGTTTTTGCATTATTTTTTATTTTATTTTTCATTCGTAAGGCTACCAATTTGTATATGCACCAACCAAAACAGTGTCTTAACTTATTTTACATCAATGGAACCTCACAATTCAAGCCCCACAACCTAGACTATCATTTAACGCTAGCCTAATTTGATTACCCTGAAGGTTGATTCACAATTTAGTCAAATCCTATGTATCAAGTTCATGGTGTCATTTCATAATGAAGCTCAAATTGATACATCTATTTCAAGTTGACTAAACAACAATATTATTAAGCTTCTGACAATCATAAAGCTGATAAAAGAATTAACTGCTTGCAATCATAATACCTATACAACCAATAATCGTTCCCCCAACCTTAAATCACGCAATGACCTCAATGCGTAAAAAGAAAAAGAAGAGAGATACGTCCTGGGGAAATGCTATAATTGGCAAACAGCTAAGGCAATCACGTGAGCCGTCAAACCTGCAAAAGTCAAGTGAAGGGAACAAAATAATAACACCCACACATGCAAATGTCAAACAAACACAAAACTCACACAACCCTTTTTTCTAGGAAGAAGAAGTAAAATGCTTAGTTGCCTCCCAAGAAGTGCTCTTTTAACGTCATTAGCTTGACGGTATCAATGGAGAAAATATGGCAGATCATCAAGCAAGACCTCTATCACCACATTGAAATTTTTATCTAGCTGATTTGCACTTCGAATCACATCGTGTTCCTGCCATGAGATATCTTTCACAGCAGAATCGATAGTGTCAACAATAAAATTATGATGAAAGACATAGGCAGGACTACAAACTATATCAAAAATTAAAAACGTTACAGTTCTTCCCAAGACATTTATACTTAGTTTCCTATTTTTGACATCAATCAAGGTGTTGGTGGTGGCCATGAATGGTCTACCCAACAAAATAGTATGATACATAATATTGCCTTTATCCTTCCCCATATCCAAGACAACAAAATCCATGAGAATTTTAAGATTAAGACCACCTACTTGGATCAAAATATCTTCAACAATACCTTTAGGATATCTAAGGGGCCTATCAGCAAGTTGCAGACATAATCCGGTGGACTTTAATTTCCCTAAATTTAATTGTTTAAATATAAAGTAAGGTATAAGGTTAATTCCAGCTCCGAGATCAAGCATACCTTCGACTTTTTTACCATTCTCAAAAGTAATATTAATGATGAAAATACCTGGATTTGTTGCTTTGGGATTGGACTTGGGGATGGAATATAAGTTTTGTAGGGATTATAAATTTTGTGTTTTCTTATCTGCGTTTTCTTCACTTGCATCATCCTTCTTTTTCGCTTTAGCAATACATGCGGGGTTGGGCGATACAACAGAATATGGAAACTCAATTTCATTATCATAAATCTCACTAGTTTTAAGATCAGTGATGGCTTGAGCTTGCACCAGTTGACTAGGCAACGTGTCCTTTTTGAAGTTATGTTAAGTTTTCTCACCAACTTGCGTAGCTAATTACCCGACTTGAGTCTCAATTCGTTTAACAGAAGCCTACAAAGATTCGAACCATCTGTTATTCTTCTCTTGTGTCTGCTGACTAACTTGAATAAAAGAAATCAAGCTCTCTTCTAATGTAGGTCATGGTGGTTTCTCTTGATTGGTCGCTATTCCTAGTGTTTGTATAAATAACACTAGGAAATTAGATCAAACACACCTGATGAAAGAAACTTAAACTAGAAACAAACAAAAAAGAATCATAATCAAGAAATAAGAAAAATAAACACAATAATTATTATGCCTAAAGCCCTCCCCTGTAGTGGCACCAAGATGTTTTTTTGACTATTAAATACCTATAAAAGTGTAATGATCCTCGTAAGAGAAACAAAATCAATCATATGACAGTGAGTTAACCACAATTCGTCTCTCAAGGAAGACTTAGCTGACATATAATTAATGTGTGTCACAATAAACATAAAATAAATACTAAACACTCTGACCAGATTTCTATTATTTTAATTAACTAAAGAAAAATAAATAAAATACTAATTGAAACTGGACACAAATAAACCAGGTAAAAACGATATGGATAAAATGTCTAAAAATTCGAAATCTTTTCCTCAAATTCACAAGAAAAATATCAATCAACTGATCATGTTGTTAAACAATTAAGAAAACAGGTACAAATTAGGCCTAGATTTGATAATTTTCGTATTCACAGACTAAGTTTAGATAGAACTAATTTAGTCAACTAATTAACTAAGTTAGATAATACATTGATGATTCATATCTAACCCCTAATTGAATTCAATTGGGTAATAATATTTTCTCTTGATCTCAGTTATTACATAAGGATAATTAATAGTTGGCTAAACAATCAATCATAAATCAAATCAATTAAAAAGGGCAAGGCATAATCAATCAAATTAATATCCATGCTTGTTCGTTCGAATCAATTCGTCATAATCCTAGAACAATGAAGTTAGTTCATGTTGGTAGATGGAATCATCAGATCAACTAAAAGGAAAAACACAATCATAAACATCATCATAAAATAATAATGATTACCAAACAATTGAAATCGGATAAGAAAGATGAGGAAATAATATGCTTTGATCTAGCCGCAAAATATCTCCGGTGGAAGAACAAGCAATCCCTAATGTTGGATATAGAGAAAAGTAACAGAAATTAGGGTTTAAAGTGTTCGAAAATATGAGCTCCTCAAGTCTTATTTATAAGCCTAGAATCCTATACAAGGTGGGAGAACTCAAAAAGGGAAGAAAAATCGCATAACTTAGGCAAAAAATTATCAACGTGCGATCGTGCACTTTCGTGCGTGCGACCAGGCTGCCTTGTTGCCAGCCTCTCGCAACCGTGCACTCTCAAACATCAGAATCTGCTATTGGGTCCTTCATATTAATTACATCTCTATCTCTTAGCTTTCCATAGCCACTTGAATGGCCTCAATATCAAATTTCTAGAGAGAGTTATGGCCACAAGTCTAAGACATATTATTTCCGAGATTTCATGACACTATATCCATTTGCACATGATTGTAACCCCTCTACAAGTCTTTATTTGCAACTAGTAGGGGAATAGATATTGTAGAACTTTTCTTAACTTTTTAATGGTACAAGAATCATGTCAAAAGTACTTTGTATGAAAAAGTTATGTCCAATATACGACAACTGTGGCAGCTGCGTGAAATGGATTTTTGACGTTTCTTGCCCAAAAACTTATTTATTCCACCAATACCTAGAAAATCATCAAAATAACACAACATCACACTAAAGCATGTAACATGCAAATAAACACACCAAAAATATGCATAAATCATCACAAAAAATACACAACAAAAACATGTAAAACAGGTAACTTAACTTACTTGACTGCAAATTCAAAGATAAAACGAAATTTGACTTTGATATATAAACTTAGTAATAAAATTAATCCACAATTGCTTTTCTCAAGTCTTAGAACTAAAGGAACCAACAGTAACGGGAGCACAATCCACTTGGCCTCTGTTGACCTTAGAAAAGTGTTTGAAAATATCCTCAATACAGAGAACAAGGCTCCACCTCTTTCCCCATCTTCATCACCAGAAACCACATATATGGCCATCATTTTGAGGACCATGTTCCGATCCATATCCAATGTCCTTCCTCTTTTTAGTACTCACCAAATTTTTCTAGGTGCGGCACGTGGCATACGGGCCTACCCAACCTGGAGCAAGGCCATAAGCCTTTCCATCTAGCTTGGAGAAGATTGTGTATAGACCAAGGCGAGTCTTCAGCATCCCAAAAAAGATGCAAGATTTTTATGTAACTTTGGTCAACTGGTTGCATAATTAGAAACAAATAAATATGTACAGGGCAGATACAACCAAAATAATTAGAACCATGATGCATGATGATCAAATTCTCCGTGGAATTTCCATCACCTTATGAGGAGTTTTCCTCCAATATCTTCCTAATTTATGAAACATAAATGCACATGCAAGACGGAAAGAAATGAATACGTACACCTGGAATGACAATACCAGCCAACAAAGATAAAAAAACAGAAGCATGTGCAATGCTGCTTCGAAGCATGCAACCCCAAAAAATAACGTTGTTGTACTTTGTATCCCCAATAGGCGCAACCCATGCAAAAATTGACAAAATGGCATTATCCTCATTTTCATTTATGATGCTCATTCCCACATAAGTACATGACCATATTTTTGGTATGTCATCAATATGCGCAACGAGAAATCCTCAATAAATGCGACAAACTCTCGCTGTGGGTGGGGTCCGAAGAATTTGTGTTGTCTCTATCGTGAGCTACCCGATAGCAAACACCCAAAAGCCAAATGTCACTCTTGGAAGTGAAACTGTCAATCCCACAAAACCCTAGTATCCTCCTAATTGATCCACTGTTCATCATCACTCTCCTCACTGTTGCTCTCCACCCTTCATAGTAGTTCTTCCCACTTCCCGAATTTTTCCTAATACCACTATTATTGTTGCAGTTCTTGGACTCAGTTTTCTTATAATTCTTATGCAAGTTCCCTAATATTCACAAACCCTGTGACCAAATTTCCCACCAAATATAGACTTTTGATTCTTGCAATTGGCAACACTTGGTTATGCCCTAGAAGAGACATGACCTGGACTCTATCTCGGTTATAACAAAACCACGAGTATGCTGGTATTATAATTGGGATCACTGTTTCTCTCCCAGAAACCCTTCATCCACCATCATAAACACTGTTAATTTAATAATTAGTTCCACGACCAGTGATGCGTGTAAAATATATGTGCATTTCAGGGATTATTTTGATATATAATTGATGCATTTGCATGTATATTTAGTGTGTTTTACTTGGTTTCCTTTGTTGGGCATGATACTGCGTACTCTTGTAAATTTTGCAGAAATGGAGCTAAATTGGACAAAATGTGATAGCATGCTTCCAATGATATGTCAAAAGACAAAGTACAAACAAAAATGTGAAGAAAGAAGCATGGACGGTCGAACAAAAGGGAATTTCCTTCAAAAAGGTTAAAACGCGCTAACAGTTTCCAACACTGCCAGAGTTTAGTATTTTGGCCATAACTTTCTCTACAAAATCGATATTAAGATGATTCAAGTATCTATAGAAAGTTACGAGAAAGGGCTACAACTTTCTTGAAGACCCGAGGAGTAAATTCCGATCGCACGACCCAACAGTGGGTTGACATGGTCGTGTGACGTGTCTGTGGCTGAATTGGTCTCCTAATCCTACCAGAACTCTACAATTGATCTCTCCAAGCACTTATATAAAGGGACCAAGGCTTGCATGAAAATTAATTCATCAATACACCATACAACACACCAAAATACACAGGAACACAAGATCAAAGGTCTTCTGAGAGAGGAGGGCTAGGTTACGAAGAACACCACAAGGCCTTTCGCATCTACGAAAGTATAAGAGCTTCGAAGGCTTGGAAGGAAGATTCGTCCTGATAAGAAGGGATTTTCTTTCTTAGTCTAGATCTCTTGTCTATGCTTAGACGATCTTATAATGTTGATTTCAAGTTTGTCTATGAATTTGTAATCAATGTTTGGCTAATCTTTCGAATCTTAGGGCATAATCAAAACTGTGGATCCATGTTAAATCTTGATTAATTATTTTCTTAATTGATTCATGTGGTCTATTTTATGAATTTGAGTGCTTATTCTTAATTGTCATTTATCTGATCAATAATTTGCATGTCATACTTGTTAGTCCATAATCCGGAAGGTGAGTTCTAACGAGACCAAAATCGAATTCAGACATAACCAGGGTAATGTATCAGGAGACTACTTCTGTTTGTGGGGAGTATTTCAATTCAAAGATCTTTTGGGAGTTAATAATAATTGTGATGGATCGGGAGACCTCAATTATTATTAATCTACTGTTTATTTTAGGAAAAAACTATTTTAGGAATTGAAACCATAGAAACACATTAATTGGTTATTGAAACTTTAATTAGATTTAATATTGACGAAACATATTAAGATTATGTGCCTAAGGTTGCTTCCGTAGTTGTTGAAAATACTTGTGGGGTTTGCAAGTTTATTTATTTTTATTTTATTTTCAATATTAACAATTCTTGAGATTCGGTCACTTCAATAAAATTGGAATGCGATGTTATTATAGTCTAAGTGTTTCGTAGTCAATCCCTGAGGAATACGACCTTGCTTTCCATTCCTATAAACTACACTGTACACTTGCAGTATAGAGATCAAAATATTTCTGGTAAACAAGTTTTTGGCGCCATTGCCGGGGATTGAAAGATTCTACATAGATATAGTAATAATTAGTTTAATCTTAATTGAAGCTTTTGTAAATAATTTTTTTTATTATTTTTTTCCGATTTTTTGTATTTTTATATTTTTTAAATTTTTGTATTTTTTTATTATTTTTTATTTTTTCTTTTTTTTTTATTGCTTTGTTTCTAACATCGTTTTTGTTGAATGCGAGACTGAAATCTCTGGAGACACAAGTAGCCCAAATCGCTACTGCAGTGGGAGGCCAATTTCAAAAGAGCAAATTGCCAAGGGATACTGAATTAATCCGAGAAAACAGTGCAACGCCATTCGTCTGATGGATGGTACAAAATATGTGGGCTTAAGGATTTCAACCGACACGGTTCAACGACACTGATGTTAGAAATCTGAAGTATGATTGAAGACGTAAAACTTAGTGCTTTGTGGGAGGCAATCCAAGAGGCGTCGCAACAAACTTCGGGTTAAAAAAATGACATACGCACACGGACGAATTTGACGGACGAGTTCCCGGCATAACCAAAATGATCCAAGTAAGTACGTTTTTACGCATTCCTCTTTCTTTTGACAATTTTCTCATATGTTCGGGATGAAGCATATTTTAAGTTTGGGAAGTTGTCAAGAATACGTAAATTAGTACTGTTGCATTTTGCATTGCATTTAGGATTGCATGTAGTGCATAAAAATTTGCCTTTAAATTTTTTTTTCCAACTTTTGATTTTTTTATTTTTCTATTTTAGCATGTTTATTGTTTTAGCACGTTTAATTGCTTTTGTATAATTTTGGATCATGATTTCAAAAAAGTATGAAGCTTTTATATGATTTTACTATGAGCATTTGATTTTATGAGATGATATATTTTGTGAATAATGTGATGAATGGTTGATGAGATGTCTTTTATTTGTTTGGCATTAGTTAAGAAAATTTGGTATTTGAGCATGTTGCGAAAATAAGCCTGTGAGCTTTTGTGCCTTTAACTGCTTTATCTTATGCAGTCTTATTTTTTCTTGAGTGCGTCATTCATGATTGCTAGAACTCTAGCACTTGCTTTGGTATCTTCAATAAAGTCATGTGTGTGTGTAATTTTTGAAAATGATTTAAGGCCATCTTTGTTTTAGCCTACTTAGCCTAAAAAACCGACCTATGAACTCATGATTCCCTAATTAGCCACTTTGAGCCTAAACTTTTTAATATTAGCCACAGTTTGATCTTTAAGCTTGAAGTTATATTTTTGTCCCAAAATTACTTGAGCTTATAGAAATGAATAATTTTGGGGGAGATGTGAAAATTATGAAAAAGAGAGAAAGTTGGCAAAAGAATGAGGGATGAATGGAAGAAAAATGAAGCTCGAAAAAGAAAGAAAAATCTCTGAAAAAAGGAAGAAAGAAAATCGAGCAAAGGAGAGAAAAGAAAAGAAAAATTCTGAAAATTTGAAAAAAATTGAGAGCTTGAGGCTAAAAGAAAAAAAAAAAGAGGCAAAAAGTCCTAAGAATGAAAAAAAGAGGGTATACACTTGCCATACTCTATGAGAGTTGAGTGATACACTGACTACTTGTGAGTTGCAATGTCAAGTACCCAAGAGGGTATTAATTATTCCGAACTTATGAATGATGACTTCTTAATAATAAATTGCATGGTTTACTTAAATATGAAGTCAAATGAGATTTAATGTTTATAGTGTTCCTGTGTGTTTTTTGTACCCCTTGAGATTATTTTTCTTAATTTGCTCGAGGACGAGCAATGGTTTAAGTTTGGGGGATTTTGATATGTATAAAATATACTTGCATTTAAGGGCTTATTTTGATATATAATTGATGCATTTGCATGTATATTTTGTGTATTTTATTTGGTTTCCTTTGTTAGGCATGATATTGCCTACTCTTGTCAATTTTGCAGAAAATGGAGCTAAATTGGACAAAAAGGTGATAGCATGCTTCAATCAAAGGACAAGGTACAAGAAAAAATGTGAAGGAAAGAAGCATGGACTGTCGAACAAAAGGAAATTTCCTTCAAAAACGTCAAATCGCGCTAACATTTTCTATCACTGGCAGAGTTTAGTATTTTGGCCATAACTTTCTCCACAAATTTGATATTAAGATGATTCAAATGTCTATAGAAAGCTAAGATAAAGGGATACAACTTTTGTGAAGACCCCAGGAGCAAATTCCGATTGCACGACCCGACCGTGTGGGTTGACACGGTCGTGCAACGTGTCTATGGCTGAATTGGTCTCCTAATCCTTCCAGAACTCTACAAGTGATCTCTCCAAGCACTTATATAAAGGGACCAAGGCTTGCACGAAAATTAATTCATCAATACACGATAAAATACACCAAAATACACAGGAACACAAGATCAAAGGTCTTCTGAGAGAGGAGGGCTAGGTTACGAAGAACACCACAAGGTTTTTCGCATCTACGGAAGCACAAAAGCTTCGAAGGCTTGGAAGGAAGACCCATCCTGACAAGAAGGGGTTTTTCTTCTTAGTCTAGATCTCTTGTCTATGAATTTGTTATTAATATTTGGCTAATCTTTCGGATCTTAGGGCATAATAAAAACTATGAATTCATGTTAAATCTTGATTAATTATTTTCTTAAATGATTCATGTGGTCTATTTTATAAATTTGAGTGATAATTCTTAAATGTCGATTATCTGATTAATAATTTGCATGTCATACTTATTAGTCCATAATCCGGGAGGTGAGTTCTAACGAGATGAAAATCGAATTCAAACATAAATAGAGTAATGTATCGGGAGACTACTTCTATTTGTGTGGAGTATTTAAATTCAAAGATCTTTTGAGAGTAAATAATAATTGTGATGGATCGGGAGACCTCAATTATTATTAATTTACTGTTTATGCGCCACCAAGGAGGGGGAATAAACTATTTTAGGAATTGAACCCATAGAAACGCATGAATTGGTTATTGAAACTTTAGTTGGATTTAATATTGAAGAAACATGTTGAGATTATGTGCTTAAGTTTGCTTCCGTGGGTGTTGAAAATACTTGTGGGGTTTGCATATTTATTTATTTTTATTTTATATTCGATTTTTATAAATTCTTGAGATTCGGTCGCTTCAATAAAATTGGAATGCGATGTTATTATAGCCTAAGTGTTTCTTAGTCAATCCCTGAAGAATACGACCTTACTTGCCATTATCCTATAATCTACACGGTACACTTGCAGTATAGAGATCCAAATATTTTTGGCGAATAACCAACAGCCTAAAAAAAATTAATTTTCAATATCTGAGGCAGTAAAAGAAAATAAATTTCAAATACAAAGCAGAATATAAATTTACACTACACTGAGAACCACATCATTTTCATTATTAGTTTTTGCTTTTCTTCGATTTCATGCGAATAGATACTGTTATCCGAAGAACTACATATGGAACGAATATAAATGGGTTGGGGGAGAGGAAGATTTAGTGGACGCCGACGCTCACCGGAGAGGCAGAGATCACAATGCTGATGAAAGTTGAATGCACAACGGAGACTCGCCGGCAGGGGAGATGTCACTTGGAGGGGGAGTCTTGCGCCGTGTGCATGTGAAATAATAAATTAATAATCTCAGGTTCTACTGCAATTGGCACATTTTATAGCTTTTTTATTATTCTTTTTTGTCATTAACTTTTTTTTTGACACCCAAATAACAATTTTAATAGCTAGAAATATCATCAAGCAATACATAATTGATACATGGAGGTAGACTAGTCCACACCGATCGGTTAGTAAAAGAAAACGAACTTTTAGCTAACTCATGAGCAACCTTATTTCCTCCCCATCTGACAAATGTCACCGAGAAGTTCGGTTCACCATTTAATAACGTACGACATTCACTTAAAATAGCGTCATATTCCGATTATCCACTATCCGACATAAAAAGACTGTCAATGACCCCCTTAGCATCCGATTCGAAAACAACTTGTTTAAAGCCCAATCCAAAAACCCAGGAAAGTGCTTCTCTCATTCCATTAAGCTCAGCCTCTCGAACCTGGAATTGTCTTGGAAAGTACACAGTTCTAGCCACCAAAATTTCACTTGCATCATTTCTAAGCACCATGCCAATGCTTGTACCTGTTCCAGCTCTTACACCATTCGAATTTCTGATAACTGAAGCATCCACATTGCACTTCAAGAAAGGGAAAGTTGGTTTCATCCATTGACTAAAAACAAAATCTGATGTAGGTACCAGAACATTGCCACTTCCTTTGTAAGCTTTTGCCATTTTCCACTCATTTAAAACACATTTTGCTGCTATAACAGTTTGTGAAGGTGACATGTGTTTTTTATCCCACAACTCAGAATTCTTTGCCTCCACAATTTCCATAGCATCATAGCCAACTTCTCCATACAATCAGCAACAGCGGTCCAACACATCTTTTCCAAAAATTCTGTAAATGATTCCACATATGTCATACATTCCTGAATAATACTCTTCAGCCCAAAAATTTCCCAACATTTATCAGCAAATTCGCATGTTAAAAACAAATGCCAACAATTCTCTAACTCCTTTTGACAGATAACACAACTTTGATCAACCAAAATATTTTCTTTTCTAGATTAATTCTTGTAGGCAAACAATCTCTAAACAAGCGTCACATAAAGTGCTTAACCTTTGGTGGGATTTGGAATGACCAAATAATTTCCACCCAACTTCTCCTATAATTCGATTATTGTTCATCAAATTCACAAAGAAATTCGATACCGCTTTGAAATGAATACTTTCCTTTCTTATCAAAATGCCAAACCAATGCATCTTCCCACTCCTTGGATAAGTGGTAAACTGATTATCTGATTATCTCTTTGATAGAATAAATCTTCAATTAATTCCTCATCCCAAACAACACAACCTGGAATAAATAAATCATTTACCATAAGATGTTGTAATTCCATATTAACCGGAGTTTCTATATGGAAGTTTACATCGTCTCGCAGCCAAGGATCGCGCCAAACTCTGATATTCTCCCCATTACCAATCCTCCATCTAGCACCTTTTTTAAGCATTGTTTGGGAATACCAAATGCTTCTCCACGTGAAGCTAGGATTACTTCCTAGCTTCGCACTTAAAAAATCCCCTCTGGAAAAATATTTGGCTTTGATAATCTTACAAATCAATGCATTTGGATCTTTATGAAACGTCCAACCTTGTTTCCCTAACAATGCCATATTAAAACATGATAGATTTCGGAAACCCAAATCCCCAAACTCTTTTCTATCAGACATTGTTCTCCAACTCATCCAATTAATTCCTTTCATTTTATCCTTATTCGATCCCCACCAAAAAGAGTTCATCATCTTTTCCATTTCATCAAGCAAAGAGGTAGGAAGCATAAAAACACTCATAAAATAAGTCAAAATAGATTGAGCTATGGATTTAAGTAATACCTCTTTTCCTGCTCGTGATAAATTCCTTCCACGCCAACTTTGAATACACTTCCAAACTCGATCCTTTATATGTTGGAAAATTGATCTTTTGTTCCTCGCAATTAAAGAGGGTAGTCCCAAGTACCTCCCCGTATTAATCTGCTGCCATACTCCAAGAGAATTGCAGATCGAATTTGTGCACTGTTGAGTCAGATTATTACTCAGAAAAACCCCTGATTTTCCAAAGTTTACACTCTGACCCGACGCCTTCTTATACAGTTCTAGCAACTCCTTCATTTTTTCACACTCTTCGTTGGTTGCCCGAAAAAATAGAAGACTATCATCAGCAAAAAATAGATGGGAGACCGACGACACACGTCTACAAATCCTATTTCCGTGAATAAGTCCCCTATTTTTAACATCTTTGATAAGCAACGAAAGCCCTTCCGCACAAATTATAAACAAATAAGGAGACAACGGATCACCTTGTCTTAACCCTCTTCTCGGATGACTAGGACCAACGAATTCATTATTAACCCAATCGAATATTTAACTGTTGTGACGTACAACATAATCTATTTGATCCACTTCTCATTAAACCCCAGCCTCCTCATCATACCACTCAAAAAATCCCAATTGATAATATCATACGCCTTACTAATATCAATTTAAGAGCCACATCACCTTGACGTCTTCTAGTATTTCTTTTCATGCCGTGAATAATATCAAACACAAACAAAACATTGTCAAGGATCGACCTCCCGGGGAAAAATGTCGACTGGTTATTGGAAATAATAGAGGGTAAAACACCTTTAAGCCGATTAGCCAAAACTTTGGTTAAAATTATTTAAACTACATTACTGAGCAATATAGGTCTCCAATCTTTCAAAGTTTCAGGATTTTCTTTTTTCGGGATTAGAACCACATTCGTATCGTTTAACGCATCCGGGAATTCACCTCTATCCAACCAGTGAGTGCATGATCTATACACCTCATCCCCCAATAAAACCCATAATTTTTGGAAAAATGTTGGATTAAAATCATCCGGACTTGGAGATTTATCTGGGTGCATTTGTTTAATCGCCTTGTGCATTTGTTTAATCGCCTTGGTAAACTCCGCCAACTTAAAGTGCTCAGTTAGAACTCTGTTATGATCTTCACTTACCTAATGTTGTACTACATTCAAGACTGGATTGATTGTACTATCAACTGCATCAAAAAGCCTTGTGTAGTAATCACACACCATCATGCACATACTAGCCTGATCCTCATGCCATATCCTATCATCATCTTGAAGTCTTTCCATTCTATTATTTCTTTTCCTATTCGATGTCGACCGATGAAAAAATCGTGTGTTGCTATCACCCACTCTAAGCCAATGAGTTTTGGCCCGTTGTTTCCAATACACCTCTTATTGGAGCAGTAAAGTGGCTAGTTTGACTCGCGTATCTTCGAACAGTTCCAACTCATCTTCATCTATTTGGAACTGAATATTATTCAAAATAGAGTGGCAATTGGTGATTTCATCCCGAAAGCATCTATCCTGTTTCCGCCCCCACCCTAAAAAATGTTGAGCACATACCTTCAGTCTATAGGATAGATCCATACCAATTGTCAAACTCCATGCCCTCTCTAAGGTACAATTAAGCCATTTTAATTCCAACCACTTATTTTCGAACCGAAAATGGTAAACACCTTGTCTTTTTTGAACCACACTTGTCTCCAAAATTATGGGAGAGTGATCTGAAATTGGAGCAATTCCATTTTATAATACAGCATCTGGAAACAACTGACACCATGAATGAGATACCATAGCTCTATCAATACGTTCTTCAACAGCATTTGGTGTACCTCGACCTCTACTCCACGTAAAAGGATATCCCGTTAAGGGAATGTCCTAAAGATTACAATCCATGATTGCGTCTCTAAATCCCTAAAATAACCAACTTGGATGTTCAACATGACCTTTTTTATCTTCCGGATGAAGCATATCGTTAAAATCTCTATACAACACCAAGGTTGGTTAGAGAGAACATGAAGATTTCGCAACAGACTCCAAGATGCCAAACGATTATCTCTATCTGGGATACCATAAAAACTAGTCAATCTCCAAACGCCCACTTTCTTATCTGTGACCTCTAAATCAATATGATTATTGGAAAAAGATTTTACATCAACCAAATCGACATACCTCCATAAAACCGCAATGCCACCACTTCTACCAATACGATCGACAACAAAACAACCTTCAAATTGCAGACTTTTTTTAACTTCCTCAACCTTATTTCCATGAGCTAAGGTCTCAAAAAGGAAGATAATATTGGGCCTATGAGCTCTTACGAGCTCTCGCAAAACTAGAATTGCCTCAGGATTACCCAATCCCCGGCAATTCCAGCTTAAGATACTCATTGGACTCGGTGGGTTTGGAGCCCAGAACCCACCGTTAAAAAATTAGTCACATCTCTGAGTGCATTTCTGTTTTCTGCCCTTTCTTCTGATTGGCCCTCCGTCCCAATATCATGATTTTTTTGGGCTATCTCACCTTCAAGCCCACATCTGCATTTTCGATCCTCATTTAATTCTAGGCCCAATGACTTCTTCTCCACATCTGGCAAATTATTAGTCGTTTCTTTTGTCCTTGTAACATTCATAACTCCCTTACTCTTACGCTTTTTGAATTCTCCCCTGGGTATTTGCGTAACCATCCTTGAATTATAGGAGACTTCCTGATTTGTTGTGAAATTCAAATCCGCCATCGAATTCGTTCGGATATTGAATTTACCCGCCGGATTAGTTTCCGATGAACCTCCATCGGCCGAAGGAAAACCATCAGCATCATCTCTTAGCCATTTCTCTCCCTCCCAATTTCCGAATTTTTTGTTTGGAGCTCTAAGCCATAAACCCCATTCCTTTTGAATATTCTCCTCTGGATTCGATAAGTGTGTTTCACAAAATTGTTCACCGTGCCCCATCAAACCATAAATGAAGCAAAAAACACCAAGACGTTCATACTTAAATTTGACGATAGTCCAATCACCAAGACGTTCTCCATATTGCCGAATTGTTATATCCATCATATTCCAAGAAGTTGCCCACAAAATGTTCGAGTTGTTTCGCAACATTCTCCCTCATATAGCCAACCGGTAAATCATAAATTTGAACCCAAAATGGAACGGAGAATAGAGGTAAAGAAGAGGGGACATCACCTGTTTTAATTCTATGAAGAATTAATAAAAGATTATCAAAGAACCATGGCCCTCCATCCAAAACTCTTTTCACATCCGCAACATGGAAGAATCTGAACAAAAAGCGCTTATTACCAATTTCCCGAATATTAATTCCACGAGTTGGACGCCAAACATTTGCTAAGCAATTCTTCATGATTAAGAAATTTATATTTCTGTCTGTCAAAAAACAACCCAAGAGACATAACTCAAAATCCTCCTTTGTTGACTCATTTTCTCCTTCATCCAAGATAAAGCCTTCATCTCCTTCATCATGAAGAGATAGTTCTGCTATATTTGGTTCCATTGGCACCTATACCAACTTCACATGCAATGAGATTACGACTCACAAGATTGAAACAAAGAAACACTCTAAACTCTCAACAGAGAGGTGAAACTCAACGCTCTCGTCAAAAGAGAGAAAATTGATAACATATATTATATATAATTGATAAATTTTCAGAATATACAAATATTGAAATATATATGTATAGGGATGGAAATATGGTGGATTGAAACCCTGCTCCACACTAAAATTATCCCGTTAGGGACGGGTTTAAACCTGGGTAAACGGGTCCTGGGGCGGTGACATGCCAGTATTTGAAAAATCTGTTGGGTCTAGGGGCGGGTCCCTTGGACCTATCCTAGACTACCCCGTGTATATATATATATATATATATATATATAGTATATTTAAATTATATTAATTGTTTTTATTAATTAAACAAATTAAATTTACTCCACAATTCTAGTATTTGTTTGATTGTTGCATTGTTGCTCAAATTAATGGATATGACCAGTTGGGGCTTTTATCATTTACTAGTAAGAAACATGTGCGTCGCACGTGATCCACATGACTTTACTAAAATAATTTTATTGATTAATTAATATTAAAATATTAAAAAGTGAAATGAATATTAATTAAATTTAAATATTACACAATATTTAATATATATTTTGCTTTGCTTTGATTATAAATCGATATGAATTGTTATATAATCATTTTAAAGAACTCAATCCCACAAAAAATTTACAATTAGTATAACAACGAAATAAGTTTTATATTAGCTTCCAATCACATTCATCGATCTTTTATTTCATTGTTATGGCTAGAAAAGTCTTCTCTCTTACATGATTTTCGAATTCTTTTAGCATTGGATGCATTTTACATAATCATACAAATAATTTAGCTTATAACATAAGCTAATGATTAGTAAATCACATGCAAGTTATCGCATTAATAAAAAAAATTAATTAAATAATATACCAAAATCCATCATAATATCATTATTTTATTTATTATTGCTATTCAATTAAAATAAAATAAAATAAAGGCTAGTCAAACTCTTATACTTCATGTGCGTACTTCTTTTATTCTATCTCCGTTCTTCGATTAAAGAAATGCAAAAATAAATTACAATATAATATATTTGTAAAAAAGAATTCATATATTATTTTCATTCTAGTAACAAAGTCAATATTTTATCATTAACACTTAAACTTAAAGTTTGTAGTCCTCCTATTTCCAGTGTCTTAAAAATAATAAAAATTAACCTAATGTATAAAAAAATTAATCCATTATTTTCATCGAGAGTCAGGTATTAAAAAACTATGAAAAAGTGATAAGTCAAAATCTGAGTTTTGAAACTCTATTCAATTGCACACAACATATCTTTATTTAATAAAAAATAAAATCAAAGACAATCTTATGAAAAAAAAAATAAGTTAACAATTTTCACGTGTCAATCTTCAATAATTAAATATAATACTAATTAACTTTTATGTTTGAATTTCTTTCTGCATTTACTTATATTTTTAAAAGTTATACATAATAAACTAAAAACTAATATTGTTTTTTAAATTTCATAAAGTTTTAGAAAGATACGTTATACTATTAGAGTTTGTACTTGCAATTGAATTTGGCTATTTTGGTTATATTAATATTTTACATAGTTGTATTGTGAGCTATTATGAAAATTGCAGTTATTCTTAATATACTGAAACTAATCTATATTTGTTTGAAGAGACTGTAAATTTAAATTGATCGCATTTAATCTCATTTACAAAATCATATTATTTGTTGTAAAATATAATTATCAATCCATTTTTAGTGCCTTTATTGAGAAAATGGTATATAGTACTTTAATCTTTATTTAAAATATTGATTGAATTTTTTATCAAATAAGAAAATGTACTTGCCAAAAATTTAGATATCAAGTGTTAAAAAACCCCCTTAACTATTCTCTTTTGCCTCCTTTTGTCCGGAATAATTCATATTACTTGGCACTAAACATGGTCACTTCACTCTAATTTATTATTATATATAGTTTAACAAAACAAATTTGATACATAAATATTATTTTGAATATTTTGATTATTATATTAGTACATAAATTAACATGTAATTTAAGAAATATTAATCTTTGGCATAAATATCAAACCATTTCATATTAAATAAGTTTAGTTTATACAACTTTTAACAGTTTTTTGCACTTGTTCTTAAAATTTATAGGATAAAATAATCAAAGATTGAAATCATAATATATTAAAAAATAATAAATTAGAAACTAAAACTTATAATGTTATATATAGAAAATTAAGTAAAAGTCATATTAACACATTAAAATTTAAAAGGTAACGTTTTTGTCGCAACAAACTTGTTTTGGTTGTTGTTCGCTTTTTTTTCATGTTAATCTTATTCCATTTATTTTGTACTTTTTATTTTACTTATATGACTAATTAAAATAAAATATACATGAAATTGCAATAAAAATAAAATATGAAACTCTCATGTTTTCAATATTATTTCTTTAACAACATCAATAAATTAATTTTTAAATTGCATATTACTAATTGAGGGAGAATTTTCCGACCATAAAGGAATTATCTATTTTCTCTACTTTTTATTTAGCATCAAAACCACCTAATATATTTTCTATTTTTTTTTTAATCGTGTGTATTGTAATTTGATCTTTTTCTTATAAATTAATATACATATTTAATTCTTGAGAAAATTTAAAAGAATATAAGAAATATACAATTTTGCATCATACTAAAAGTTAAATAGTTAAAATTTTCTCTATAACAACTTGTGTATATGTTTAGAACATATAGTTAAAGATTTTGAAACCTAGTTTAAATTTAAAATTGATTTTATAAGAAATTTAAAGTATTCTTAGTGTTATGATTGAAAAAATATATTTTCAGATTCTGAAATCTTTTTTGGCTATAATGAACATCTCTCATATAACTAAACAAAAAAGATTAAATAAATAACAAAACTATAGAAAAACATATATTCTTAATTTTTACATAGTGTTGAACTTTATAATGTTAAAATTTTCTCATGTGAACTCCTTATATATGCTTATGACATGTGGTTAGAAAGCTCTCGAAATCTAGTTTAATATGAAGCTAATATTATTTGAAAATTCAAAAATATTTTAAGAGTTATAGCTAAAAGAATAAATACTTTTAAAATGTAGAATATAAAAGGTCACATTGTCTTATAATTGAACAAGTAGAATCTAAATATAAATATCAAATTACTTAGTTGTCCTAAAATTTTACTATGTCTAAAATATATTTTTGTCCAATCAAAAATTGCAAGAAACATTCACACTTTTAACTAGTATATATATATATATATATAATATAATATAATATAGATAGATAAATTCTATATTTCACCCCCGAACACTTAGGCCTCATTTGTTTATGTTTCCAATTTCCACTTTTCAACTATTCAAATAAACGGAATATCATGTTTGTTTATAAATTTTCTAATGAAAATCATCGTTCTCACTTTTCATTTCTACATCTCAGACCTATAATTTCAATTCTCAATCATATACACTACCCTACATAACTTCTCAGTTATTAATCACTATTCTTATTTTTTTCATCTAATTTGTGGGACCCATAATTACCAATTCTATCAACTTAAAATATTATTATTTTTTAACTATATCTATTTAGTTTAAAATATTCAACCATTATCAACTTTTTAAATTATTATATCCATAAAATATTACTTTAAAACTACTCAACCAAACATAATCTTATTTCCAAACATACATAAAATTCATTATCTTTATTCATCCAAACATAACTCCAGTTTTCACACGACAATCAATAAATTCAAAAAATCATTTTCAAACACTAGAGATTAGAAATCGACCATGAAAACATAATCATATAAGACTATATAATCTTATAAATATATTTAAAAATAATAATGAGAAAAATATCCCTCACGATATCTGATGAGCACAGATTAAATAACAAGCAGTTAGAAATCAAGCAAATATTGTTATGGCGAGTCCAGTAGGTTGAATATCGGGTACTGGGTCCAATGCGGGTTTCTTGGCAGGGCGAGTCTCGGGTTTAGCCAAACTCGTCCCAGACCCATCCCATTGACATCCTTAAATACGCATATACTTGAATCAATATTCATTATTAAAAGTTTGTTTGTGTTCGACTCTTTACCACAACAAATCAATTTGAACATATTTTTCGGTCGATAAGATACAACGCGCTCGACCTCGTTTTTTATTTGCCTCGACTAAAATTCATTAAGGTTTGGTTCAATTAATCATCAAATTAAATTTAATCATAATTTTTGAAATTAGATAAATATTAAAATAAGCTTGAACAATATTATATTCGATTTGTTTACACTCCTAATATATATATATATATATATATATATATATATAGGGATTGGTTCAAATGAGACCACTCCCTTTAGATTAGTCCATAAGAACACTTATGGACTCTTGATTTAAAATTTTGGATGGTGTAGATCATTTTAGTTAATTTAGGCATATAAGGGTATAATTGTACTTTTATATTTAATTAGTTATGTTAATTGGACGGTTATTAGCTATTTATAAGGAAACATAATCTTACCTTTTCAGTTATCCGATTTTTAGGGAGGAAAAATCATCAACTTCAAGCGTTTTTTTCAAAATTGATACTTCTTTCCCCCATATTTGTGAACAGTCGTCTTATTGTATACTTAGTTCAGTGGACTTGTATACTTAGTCATGTTTTATTGTATATTTAGTTCAGTGGATTTGTACACTTGGTTCAATGGAATCATATTCTTAGTTATATAAGTAGTTTAGTAAGTAGTTTAGTGAATTTGTATACTTAGTTCTGTGGATTTGTATACTTAGTTATATAAGTAATTCAGTGTAATTGTATACTTAGTTAAATGTTTCTGTATACTTAGTATTATTTTAATATATAGTTAGTTCAATGTAATTGTATACTTAGTTAAATATTTCTGTATACTTAGTAAAGTTTTAATGTACAGGTAGTTTAGTGTAATTGTATACTTAGTTAATTATTTATGCATACTTAGTAGTGTTTTAATGTATAGTTAGTTTAGTGTAATTGTATACTTTTCATTAATTGTTGCATGATTTTGTTGCCATATTTGAATAATTTGCAGGTTCGAATGGGAAGAGAGAGAAAGGAAAGGTAAATCGCTTGATTATGGGGACGTGATCAATACAAAATCGCGTCCCTAATTTTTAGGAAGCGGTTACTACATTTAATTTCATGGATTCCTATTTTATCCCTTCTGTTGTATACTTACTTATGAAATGCTGTATAAATTGTAATATATCTTGGCCATTGATTTACTATTTGGATGGTGTAGATTTAGTCTTATGGACTAACCTAGGAGAGTGGTCTCACAGGATCCCCTCCCTATATATATATATATAGGGAGAGGGTTATATGAGATCACCTCATAGGGTGAGTCCATAGGGACCAATCCTAGCCACATATCTATGTTTTTCAAGGGCTGCGATTTAAGAGTTTAAATTGTAGATTACAAGCTGTTAATCAAACAAAGAGATAAATTAGTCATCCTCCAACATAGTCCAATATTACGGGATTCAGCTGATTCTGAGATCACACAATCCTTCCAAATCTCATAGTAAATTCAACGTGAACAATCCTTCTCTTTCTTCTTCAACGCACTACTGTGAGAAATCATTCCTCATTCTTCTTCAATGCACTACTGTGTGAAAAAAATTGCAGACAAATTGACATAGTTGCTAGAGTTCGACTACAGTTCGAAGATTGCTTATGAAGATGTAATTTGTTGCTTGTATAGATGTGACATGGTGCTTTTATATACCATTAACTACATAAGCAAGTAATAAGCAACAAACTCATACTACATAAGCAACAAGTCAATACTATATGAGCAACGAATATACACTACGTATGCACCACAGATACATTAACTACATAAGCAAGTCATAGAAACAAACCCATATTAAATTAGCAACAAGTCTATACTACATAAGCAACGAATATACACTATGTATGCATCACGGATACATTAACTACATAAGCAAGTCATAAGCAACAAACTCATACTACATAAGCAACAAGCCTATACTACATAAGCAACGAATATACACTATGTATGCACCACAGATACATTAACTACATAAGCAAGTCATAAGCAACAAACCCATACTACATAAGCAATGGATATACACTACATATGCAACACAAATACATTAACTACATAAGCAAGTAATAAGCAACAACCCTATACTACATAAGCAACAAATATACACTACATATGCAACAAATATATGATTAAATTACACATGCAATATGATTATATTACATAAGCAGTTAACAACAGAATACACTGGAGGAAAAAAAAAGTGAATACGAGGGATATGGGTTACTCAAAAACTGAAAACACGTGTCGCGTGAAAGGGGGAAGGAAATTGAACGTGATTGATATCTCATCAAATCTCAATAACTGATTTTATATTGTAAAATGACCACTCTACCCTTCTTAGTTGTTGAAACAAAAAAATAAATATAAAACTCCCCTAAAAATCTGGACCACCAAATTAAAAAAATGTTAATTTATGGTTAGGATTGGATCGTATGGACTCACCCCAAATGGGATGACCCATTAAATCTATATCCTATATATATATATATATACACAGAGAGAGAGAGAGAGTAACACTTTAGAACTATACTGGAATTTAATTTTTATACCTAACCTCTAATTAACTTATTTATGCTTTTTTTCTATAACCCCCTTCTCTTTTGTTTCTCTTCTTGCTCTTCATTGTTAAGGAGTAATTTGTGGTCATTTTCTTGCCTGAAATCACGCCATCTACGCCTTTTTGTTTTATTAATTTACTTTTTTTTTTGATCGGTTTTATTAATTTACTTTATAAACATATAAGTGGTTTTTCTACATATCTTTATTATTTGTTTATTTTCTTATTTGTGATTTCACCATTTGGTGCAACGTCTAGTTTATCATCGCCTTGGTGCAATATTTTCTTCCGTGCAAATTCAGACAAGTTTTCGACCCGACAGAGATAACAAATAAGATTATGGTCTTCAACAGACTTCAGATTTGGTATCATGTATATTATAGACAATATAGAACTTTCAAAATTGTAGGTTTTAAGCCGATTTTTGTTAATAACCTAGATATTATGAATCATTTCATAGTTCATCGTTTTTGGTTTTTAACAAATTTGTTTATGTCTTCTATCAATTTATTACTAGTTTGAATTATTTAATAAAATTATTTTACTTGCAAAAAAAAGCTCCTTTTTATTTATATTTTCTCTAGAAAAAATGTTTTAATTCTCATAACTTCTCATTCTATATTACCAAAATGGAAAAAAGGCGTAGACTAAAACTCTAATTAAGATTTTGTTTCATAAAGTTGTAACTCAAGCAATAAATTTTCACCGGAAAACTAATACAAAACTCAAAACTTAAAAGCCTGAAAAAAAGCCACAAAATTTAATCTTAAAAGCCTAAATCCAATTAAATTATAAATTTTCTACTGTAAAAATATGAAACCTACTATCAGTCGTGTGTACTTGAAAAATGATAAATGAATTTTTTGGGAGTGACATGTTCTTTTTCATTTTGAAAAGAATAAAGTGAAATATTTATTGAAAAATAAGAACAAATTTTGAAACTGGGATTTGATGTGACAATGTTTTTTCCCCTTCTTTTGAATTGGTAATTAGATGTGAGAGAAATTTGGGGAATATTTTATAAAAGAAGTGATGATTAGATGTGATCGAGAGCCATTTTGAAATATTTTATAAAAATATATATATTTGGATGTGATATATATTGTGGAAATATTTTACTACTACTTCATTAGAACTAAGTAGGAAGAAGTTATATATTTCCGTATATTTTAAATGTATTTTTAATAACTAATAATTTAACCATAATTCATTTTATTATATGTAAAAATTGAAAGTATAATTTAACCATATAGTTTTTGGTAGAGCAAGTCTCTTGTGAGACGGTCTCACGGATCTAAATCCGTGACACGGACCTCCTAAGGGCTCCGTCTTGAGAACATGAACCATGAAAATAAATTTAAAAATAATAATGAACCATGAAGAAACAAAAATAAACCCTAAAAATATGAACCATGAAGAATAAACCCGAAAAGCAAAAATAAACCCAAAAAATAAAAAATAAACCCTAAAAAAAACTAAAAATCCTAAAAACCCAAATCAATTAAAAATAAACCCAATAAACAAAATAAACCCTAAAAAAACAAATATAAACCCTAAGAAAAATAAAATCTGAAAAAAAAAACCTTTAAAACTTTGTGTAGGGGCTCCGTCTCACGGATCTAAATCCGTAATACCGTCTCACGCAAGTTTTTCCCTTTTTGGTAAACTCAACTTCAGATCATTCTACTACTAAATCATGAAAATCAAATAATATCGAAATATCTTGATCGAACCCAATTCGGACTAAAACTCAACTCATTATACTATCGAATCATGTAGTTTTTACACTTTTGGTCCCATAAGATATAAAGGGACGTGATTTTAATCCCCAAAATATCTTTCTTAATAGATTTAGTCCCATCAGACATAAAACATGTAATTTTGATCTCACATTCATTAAAAACGTAGTGGAGAAACGTCAAGTCATTTTTTATATTGCAAAATTAGTGCCATAATTTTAAAAAATCATTATTTATCCATTTTTCTTTGTTTATTGATATTTTTTTAATAATATCATAAAATTTTAAGTTTATAAATTATTTGTTTTTTGAAATTTTGAAACACTTTAGGATAAAAAATAAAATATGGGATTATTTATAAAGCATGTATAATATAATACAAATAGATTTACACAACTCTAAAACATAATTCTCAAATAAGTATATAATAATAAAAATAGATTTATGTAACTCTAAAATATAAGAATAATTTAGGACAAGTATAAATAATGAAAATATATTTACATAAGCTTAAAATATAGTACTAGTTTTAAAACAAGTGTAGAAAAATTAAGGTGTTCCATAGATTTTAAGACATTTCTTACAAAAATATTAAAAACGCTTATATTAATATTTATGGCATTTCTTATATAAATTTTAAAACAAATATTTAATAACTAAAAGTTATTTAAATATCTTATTTTTTTACCAAACAAAATTTATTTATGAGTACATTTAGTAATATAAATATAAAATATAATTAAACTTAATTTTAAATAAATTAGAATACCAATTAGGAGTTTAATTCTTATACTTAACTAGGGGAATTACGAAAAATAAAATATTCTTATATTTTATATTTATGTACATATATATGTTTTTTTACTATTTCATACATATTTTACAATTATTATAATATTAGAGTTATGCAAATATATTTTATTATTTTATACTTATTTCAAAATTATTCTTACATTCTAGAGTTATATATATATATATATATATCTTTTTTTTTACTATTTGTATACTTATACAAAATTATTCTTATAATTTATAGTTATGTAAATATATTTTGTTACTAATTTATACTTACTTTATAACAATTCTAATATTTTATAGTTATGTAAATCTTTTTTATTATTTTATACCTATTTTATAACCATTCTTAAATATTAGATTTATGTAAATCTATTTTCGTTTTTACTATTTTATAATTATTTTTAAAATATTAATATATTTTAGATTTATTTAAATCTAGTGAGACTATTTGAAATCATGAGACTAAAATTGTGTCCCTCCATATCTTATGGGACCATAATCGTAATTTCTTTTGTAATTTCATAACATGTAGTACCAAATACCCGCATCTTTTAAGTGGCTGGAATCCATGAAACAACATTTGATATCACTTTTTTCCCTTTCTCCTAATTTTGCATTTCTTGTTATTTCATACTCACTCATTTAGATTGGCTTGCAGAGAAAGAACCCAAAAAAAAAAAAAAAAAGACCAAGAAAAATCCATGCCTTCTTTACATTAACAAGGCATCTAAACTGGTACACATAAATAAAACACAAAAGCAAACACAAAGATTACTCATCAACACCAACACAACCACAAATCTAATATACAAATTACTCAATTTGCACGACCACACTAATCATGATTATTGCCTTAGTAACTAGTCTTGAATGGCCTATAAACCTTGAGATCAAGCACCACACCCGCAACCGAACCAGCAGCCGCGGCAATCGAGATCATAAGACAAGCAAAACTCAGCATTTGTAAACAAATCCATCTTGTACTCCACTTTGCTATCTTCTTTTGCGCGATATACATCTCCACCGGGAAATAAACCGTCAACGGCCAAAATCCGAAAGCTCCAAGTATTCCCACAACATCATTAAAAAACGGCAGCAACATCGATATAACAGTTGTCGATACGACGAATAGGCTCCTCCAGACGAATCGGAACATGTTGAGTTTATAAGGCTGCTTCAGACAGGGGATTGGGATATTGGTATCTTTTGTAATGAATCCACTGTCGGGCCATTTTGCCGCGGCCCATTTTTCGATGAAGGCGAAAAGCGGCTGGCAGTAGACTTGGTAAGCCCCGACTAAATGGATGACAATGGCTGCATTGGCGATGTCGAGAAGCCAAAACGGGTTGTAGAATCCGAAGCCGGTCAGGAGGTTGCCCGGTGCGAGGTCTCCGAATGCTGCATAGCCCATGCACCCACAGAGCAAATAGAAAGCAGTTGTCACAATTGTGCTTATTAGTGTGGCTTTCTTCATTGTTTTTGCCTCTGATGGTGGGGATTTGATGGTGTCCTGTTAGATCAGCAGAAGATTATAAGTTGTATGTCAGTAAGTAATATGGAAGAAAGTATCTATGTGAATATACCTGAATCTCAATAAGGATGATTGAAAATGAGTATGCAAAAGCAATGTCTCCCAAAGCTTGGAAACTCCTCCATATTTTTTGAGTTTGAGTCACAGTTCCAATGCTTATTCCAGTGAGACTACCCTTGATGGTTCCAGTAGCTGGTAATCACACAAACAACGAGCACGCTTAATGATTTTTCCGGTAGTATCAAAATTATTCGATTTGAATCTAAAAAATAATGCGATATATATAAGGACCTGCAACTTGAGCAATGCCGAGGCCTAAGCCAATAGACGAGTAAGTGAAGGACATAACAGCAGCAACAATTGAGAGCCACCATATCTGATCAAAGTCTGGAATTTGAGAAAACAGAATTTGTGTAACACCAAAAGCTATCATGTATGGATTGCTAGACATGTGACATGGATCTTTGCCATCACTAGCATGGAAACAATTCGATCGCTTGATAGCCCTGTTCAAAATTTGAAACCAACACACCAAATTATTATTCATGCCAAAATTTTCCAACCAAACAGAACATTATATATGTGCATACTCACATCATGCTTATAGATGCTGCAATTGTGTATCCAATGGCCACTCCAAATATATTAAGATACTGAATTAGTCCACATAACTTCACTTTATATCCACCTGTTACAAAATCAAAATGCACTACATTAGAAACAAAAGTAAAAATTCATTCGTTCTGATACACGTTCTAAAACTTTTGTACTAAAATCGACTGAAATTAATTAGTGTACCAAGATTGGATCGGACAGCATCCATGTACGTATAGTTTCTCTTGCCGAATAATGGATCCCCTGAACGGTAACAATCGGCTAAAAGGGTAGAAGTGTAATATATCACAAAGGAGAACAAGAACATGACAGTTGGTCCAGCAATCCATCCCAGTTGAGCTATAGCCCATGCTAAGGATAGAACTCCTGATCCAATCACCGCCGTTATTATGTGTGCACTGGCAGTCCAAACAGTCCCTAAACAACACAAGTAAGAAAAAGTTATATAACATTATTCATTTATTCACCTTCCAAACCAAAACACAAGCTACTGGGAAAAATATACCAGTTCTTTGGGGTCGGCCATCATCATCGACAACTTTGGAGCAAAACTGCGTTGGCATATTGACTGAGACATCGTAAACTTGGCCGTTGTGGTGGTGGTGGTGGTGGTGGTTATTGGTGGCAGTGCTCTCACCCATCCTGAAGTTTAGCAAAAAAGTATAATATAGTTTGAAACTTATGTATTCAAGAAAATCAAATGACAGTTTGTTAGAGAATGAAGAAGAGAAGCTACAAGTATGTATTTATAACCAATTCCTAATAGCTATATTTGGAAAGCCATGTGAAATTTAGGTCCCAATACAAAATGAAAGGTAAATTTTTTTCTTACATATCAATTTCAAGAATTCAATCAACACAGTCAAGAACATTTCCTATGTCAACGCCTGCACTAACATGCACGAGAAGAAAACGACTGATATATGACAATGAGGGACACGACACAATAACACGACACATTACAAACCATGTTACAAAGATAAATTACATGAAATTGTAAATTAAGTTAATATTGCAATTATTGTTATATTTATGATCAAATAAGATAGATAACGCAAAACACGACGATAGTGCGACACAAACACGACACGATAACATGATTTGCCACCCCTATATGACATTACTCTAATATGTTAAACGCACGTACTTAACACATAATGTGCTTTCTTAAGATGAAAAAAAAAACTAAAGTTATATAGCCGATTGGCTAAATTAATTTTTGTACCTGAATTATTAATTAGCAGCCCTCTAGCTCCCTCAAACAGAGGAACAATAAATATGTACAGAAGAGGGAATTATTTGACACAATGTGAGATAGGATGAGAATAGCAACTGCTGCACACTCTTTCAGCTGTGTCCATGCATCTTATATAGAGGGAAAAAAATGCTTGCCCCCCGGGGCACAGCCGAATGGTGAAGGGAGGACAAGCAATCTGCTCTATTCTCTTGCTGTGTGGGTTCGATTCGAGGCAGGAGCAGATTTATCTGCTCTTGTCCTGGGTCAATCTGGCAAGGGGATAGTTGGACCTGGTCTGACTCTAACCATTCGGGCACATCCCGCGATTTATCTGGTGGCAGTTTGCAGGGGCCCGAACTGCCATCCCGAGACTAGTCGGGCGTAAGTTCAGAACCCGGTTATAAAAAAAAAAATGCTTTTTTTTTTTTTGAATAAGATAGCAACCACTAAGTATATAATCTTATAATATAATTAATATATAATTACATCTTTGCAAAAAGGTTACTTTTGTACATCATGCTAACGTGTAAGCTTGCCTTCCATCGATCTAGAAATTAAAAGCATAGATGCTTCCTGTTTCACATCTTGATTATTGACCATTAATAATGCAATCTTTGGCGTTTTTATATGAAAAAGTCCAGTGCAAGCAGTGGCGGACAGAGGGGGGACAAGGGGGGGCTGCTGCCCCCAAAATTTTCCAAAATTATTTTTTCCCCCCCAAAAGTTTTTTAAATTATTTTTTTATAGCCAAAATATGGGAATTGTTTTACTATTGCCCCCCAAAACTTTGATAAAAAACTTCAAATAGTTGTGTTTTACAATTGCCCCCCAAATTTTTTTTCTCATAGTTTAAATATATGAACTCGGTCCGTTTTTCGCCCCCCAAAGCCGGAATCCTGCGTCCGCCACTGAGTGCAAGAATACATTACTAACAATATGATTAGGAATTCTGGTGGAGCATTCTTGAGAATTTCTAATTCGATAGCATAATGCTGTCCATTCTTTTACTTAGATACTGACAAGTATCAACATAATTGATGGTTATTGGTTAAGAATTAGGACTATGTGACAAAGATCACTTTTGAACATTATATATGTCACAAAATTAAATATCAGAAAAGATGCATGGCATAAATATTGTGTACATGAAAAAGTTGGTAGATCAAAGTTTACTACATATCTGTATAGAAGAAATTGATTTTTGGAAATATGATAAGTCCATACTATTTTTGGAGGGGCAGTAATGATTTATTTATTTAATTTATTCAAATTGTGCTTGACCAATACGGAACAGCATTATTGTATAATTGCATCATCCACGTACAAAATTCTAAGTATAAAATATACAATCACGTATAAAATTCTAGGTTTAGAATATATAATCAGTGCGATACAAATAGAAAATTCTATTCAATCAATATACATTATGACATAAAAAATGTTGTTGTATTATTATCATTATTAACTACCAAAAGAAAAAGCCCTGAGGTTTGGGCTAATTACAAAAAAACCCAGAAGTCTTTGAAAGTTGTAAAAGACCACTTCAAGTTTGATTATGTCTTACATTTTCCCTTTATAAGTAAAAAGAATATTTCATAAACCCCCTGATATTTATAAAAATATTATAGTTATCTCCTTAAATTTAACATATAATTAATCAAATATGAAGGTTTTTTTTTGTAATTTTGAAACATCTCTGGTTTTTTCTTTTAATTGACCCAAACCTCATAGTTTGTTTTTGTAACTATCCCTTGTTATTATTATTATTATATTATTATTATTTCTATTATTATCATTATTATTATTCAATGTATTTTAGTTTGAAAAAATTAAAGGAGCACTTTGATTCTGATGGGACCAAGGGTTACATCTACATGATTTAACCAATCGTTGGTCAGTAGCTAGATTGGAGGTTCACATGCGATGTGTTTGAATGTGGTGATCAACTATTTCAAAGGAATTTTAATTAGGTCTAAAGGTTTTTCTAGGTGTTGCATGAATGAGAAATGACCTATATTCTATCACCACCATTCAATTAGGTATTTAGTCAAACCCTCAAAGAAACCCACTTTCAATGGTGCCTCTTTCAACTTGGTTGTCCCCAGTTATAGATGCACTCAAGTACTAGTACCCTTATTTATTCAACTCACACATATATCATGCATGAGTTAAAAATAATAAATATCTAAAAAATGTATTGTATATATACCAACAAAACTTTCATCCTCATCACCTTTACTTTTCTTTTCCTTCTAATGGACATTACGTTTGACCCTCACGTGGGATGGATTATTAGATTTAATTTCTTAAACAATTTCGGTATTACAAATATCCTTTTTGAATTATTTCCTTCATTTCTCACAAAAATTGGACTAACTAATACATAATAATCAAATATACTACTCATAATCCTTTCATAATATCATACACAAACTTGTGGATCATATATGTAAGTGTGTGTAACCCATAAATGATTAATTTTTCATCAAAAATGGGATCTGAAGAAGATGTTCCCTATAATTTTCCATTGTCATTCTTCTTCATTTTTAATTCTCGGGTGGCGACCCCGACATACGATAACACGATACAAATCTGACCTGAACACGAACATGAGAAACGTGAACACAAATACGACTAACACGAATTTGACATGATTTTACCGTTTGATTTATAACATAATTATCTTATATTTACTTAATTTTTCATTAATCCGAAGTTGAACATGAACACGACCCGATGACCCAAATTATCACCATGTCGTAAGTGAATAAAAAATAAACAATCATAAAAAAGATGAAATAAGTAAATAAATTGAAGAGAAGAACAGCAGACATGACACTTTATACTTTAGAAGCACAAAGTGTAAAGTGAATGATTAAGTACTATTCTGGCATTTGTTTTTGATTGAAGATTCTTGCCCATCAACCATTCAATTTGGCATACACTCAAGCAAAACGAATGTGTTATTTCAAATAATGATGATAAGAGCCACTAATAGTTGGTTCATAAGCTATCATTCCCCAAGAACCAGATACTCTGATAATAACTTAAGTCTTCAGTGGGCACCCTCTTTGAATGATTTGTTTGTGCAAAACATTGCTACAAATATGAACCACCCTTTTTAGTCTTCAACCCAACAACTAGGAATGCTGATAAATTAACAAAAGAAATGCAATCTTTTGATTATAAAAACTGAGGGAATTTCATCAGTCTTTGTCATCATGCCAAGAATGTTCACAAATTGTCTGTTACAAAACAATGTCCTTCACTCCATGGATTTGTTCTTTGGAGCATATGAAAAACTAGTTATGGAGAAGCCATTTTGGCATCAAGATGTTGGGGATTTATCATGTGCGATATTATATTCCGAGAAAATTCAGAAAACTTACTTGCATTCCCGGAAATGAAATTATAGAAAATGCAAAAAATTAGACCGAGGCTAGAGTTCGACTCTATGTCTTTAAGACGAATTGCCCCGCTACGGTGCTCACGGTTGAATAGCAAACGTCTCCCAAGATACAACGGTCTCATCTTGTTGTAGTAGCACTCCAAACAACAAGATACGGCGAACTTCGAATGTTTTGTACTCTCCCTTTTAATCGAAAATTTTTTGACAGAAAATATGCTGATGAATGTATGCAAAAAATGCTTATAAAAATCTGCAGATTCTTGGGATATATATAGATTACCAAAAGTCACAAGTGAAACAACACAACCGTTCGAACAAACATATTCATTTATTCGAATGACACGCCCATTGGTTTCATACGAAAACAACACAACTATTCGTGATGAACCTTTTCAATCCGAATAGTTCCAAATGAACAAATCACACCTCTTGGCAATAATTTCTCATTCACCCTAAATATCTATAATATTTCCAACAATCCCCACATGAATGAGAAATTACGTGAATCAATGCAAATGCACATGTGAATGCAGACACTAAAGAGAGTACAACCGGAAAGTTATTGCGTCAGGAGAGGTAGCTTCTGGCTTTGAACCTTCCTTAGTAGAATACTATCGGATTTACTTGCTAATCAAAGCTGAACATGATGTCTTGAACTGTTTCAAATAGTTGGTGTAAACCAAGACAATAGCACCCACACAATAACCTCCCTAACATTTCCAGTTCTCATGGTTGTGTTCATTTTGGCCCTGAACAATCTTGGGTTTCATAAGTGTTTTAGAGAATTCAAGCCTCGAAATTCTCATAGAAGCGGCCACACTTCACACTTACATAGGTGACCTCCTATTAAGAGTATTCTGCCATACTCCACTTGGTTTAATCAAGCTATAGGAATCATTAAAAGTTGATCTTAACCTTACATACTTCTGCAGAAAGCACTTTTAATCATAGGAATGGGTAGGAATTTTATCCTAAGTGCTTAACTGAATCTTCATAACTTAGTTGTCCCATTGAACCAAGTTCTTGGGATCTCCAGTCATCATGGTTGGGTTACCATTACAAAGATTCATGCATAATAGGCTTTAATCCCATTCCCTTCGATAATCGATATTTGATCTCCACTTCAATCAAATTTGTGCGCAAGTTTGAGATCAATATCTTCACATATTTGAGCATATAATCCCTGAGCATGTGTAACCACTTCAAATTGACATAAGTGCCACCGGTGGACTTTCAAGCCCTTCAATGTCAATGTGGCTTTATAACACCTTAAGCTTATATAGACTATTGTCAATATGTCATCTCTTTTTAGGAAGAGATTCGTTTGTCATTATCTATACAATGATTTAATAGTTGTACATGTTCCCTTCAAGTTCGATACAACAATCCATTTTGGGCCTACCTTGATAAGGTTTAGCCTTTAAGGCCTTTTTTCTACACCTTTCCTTCGTATCTCAATGTGTGCATTGTTGCAACACTAAAGAGTACACTAAAAGATGCACCTCTTCAAGAGAAATCACAGGTGACCCCTTTTAGCTATCAATCAGCCATGTCAATGTCAATTGACTCATATTTTTTTTTCTAGGATACATCGCAAAGAAATACAAGGACACCTCTCAAAGAAACTTGTATTTCTTTGACACTGCAGTTATTGGGGTCAATCTTTGTCAACACTGAGGTAAATTTATATTTACCAAACATCCCCACATTTGAGGCAAAACGCATCACCCTCAAATTGTGCAACAAGGTCAACTTTGAGAATTATCAATTTAACAATTGTCATTTCTCACAAAGTTCAACTATGATTGTATCGCCAACTGACAAACAGTCCAATTGCCTATGCAAAATTCTAAAGAAATTCCCAGGAGGGCTAAAAGACTCAGTTGTATACATTCACCATATTTTAGGTAGAGTTAACTAGCCATGCGCTCCCTCTCAAGGGGACGCTTGATCATATGTCTCACACAAGGGCATTTAGATTTGCTCATGCCTTCATTGACATATTTTGCTATGTGTTATGACACTCAAGTTGGCACTATGTGCCCTGCTTATAGCTGATTGGCTATCGCAGTATCCCAACATGGAATCCCACATTTCAAGGTATTATCCTTTATGTGGGTTGCTAAAGCAAAGCTTCCCTTTCCAATTTCTGGTATCCTTGTTTAACACAAGATTATCCAGAATTTTTATGGCTCTCGGCCACTTTTCTTTAGTTCTGTTAGAACCTCGTCCTGGTAATCCAGTTAGAACCTCGTTCTACCAGATTTTAGACCTTAGTTCCAACAACTCCATTAACATCTCTTTACAAGGTGTATAACCTTGGGTGTTATCACATCTTGAGTAACACTTTGAATTTAACTTGTTACTCTGTCTGCCTCTAGTGTTACAACACTTTGGGCAACATTTCATGCAACTGTGGTTTTGGTGTTACAACAATTTTGGCAACACCTTCTGTCATATTCAAAAAATACAATAGAAGCTCACCTTGTGTTCCATAAAGTGTGGTCACAACCCCACAATTGTCGATTTCCATTCAGAATCGCGGTTGTCTTTCTCAATCCGAAGTTGAACTATCAAATTCTCAAGCCCCATTTCCTTCCGCTTATGCTTGAGGTAGTTCTTATTTCCAAATAAGACTCATAAAATTATACTAGAAAACCAAGAACTGAAAATTGGTATCTAATTGTACTAGATTACCATTATCAATTTCAATACACATGAGTTTGTAGTAAACTAGTAATATCATGAAATAGTCTTGTCAAAATTGAACACAAATATTTAAACTTGACCTAATAAGATGTTTCTGAACCAAAGTTTTATAAATCAATCAGAAACATAGACTCTAAAAACAGGATTAGTACCAATTTGAATTGCAATCAAGTTTGTATGATAAAACAAAATACAATATACAAATCACGACTCAAATTTCAGTTTTTGCATTCAAATTACTAGACAATATTATAATTCCCAAATACAGAGTCAAAACAGATTAATCAAGTTTGATTAACACATCAATCTACCCCCTAAAAAAAAAAAGAACAAATCAATCTGGAAACATGCATAATACCCGATTCAGTCACAAGTGGCATTAACTGATAAGGTTGAGTACATAAATTGAAGACATCAATTTCCAATTTCTAATGCAATCTTACTGTGCACATTAATTTGTCTTCACAATGATTTCATTCATGAATACATATAGGGTCAGCATATGAAGCAAATTCACATGACAATATTATAATCATGAATTATCAGAATCATCAACATTCAAACTTGTATGTTTGGAGTTTACTAAGCAGAAAACAACTTTCAGAAATGACAGATGGGAATCCTAAACGAAATCAGAAAATTGGCATCTATCATCAAATAAATATTTGTCATCCAATAAAATCCGAAATGATATACCGTCCGAACATAACTAATTACCCTCTAACGGTAATTGGATTTCAGAATTCGGGAATAACAAAACATACATATATCATTAGGCTAATTAGAAGCAGACTGGAATGAAACAGTCCAGAAACATATAATACGCACGAAAAAGCGGAAAGAAATTTCGTCTTAAATTGTTGGGGATTTATCATGTGCGATATTATATTCCGAGAAAATTCAGAAAACTTACTTGCATTCCCGGAAATGAAATTATAGAAAATGCAAAAAATTAGACCGAGGCTAGAGTTCGACTCTATGTCTTTAAGACGAATTGCCCCGCTACGGTGCCCACGGTTGAACAGTGGCGGAGCCACTTGGAGCTTTGGGGGTACAACTGTACCCCCAATTTGAAAAAAAAAATTTATTTAGTTTAAAAAATAATATTAATAATATTTTGTACCCCCCATTTTTATATAAAATGGTATTTTTAACAATTAAAATCCAAAAAATACTTTGTTCCCAAAAAATAATGATAGAATCTAACTACGATTAGCCTAAAATTTATCGTACCCCCATTTTCGAATTTCTGGATCCGCCACTGCGGTTGAATAGCACACGTCTCCCAAGATACAACGGTCTCATCTTGTTGTAGTAGCACTCCAAACAACAAGATACGGCGAACTTCGAATGTTTTGTACTCTCCCTTTTAATCGAAAAATTTTTGACAGAAAATATGCGGATGAATGTATGCAAAAAATGCTTATAAAAATCTGCAGATTCTTGGGATATATATAGATTACCAAAAGTCACAAGTGAAACAACACAACCGTTCGAACAAACATATTCATTTATTCGGACAGACACGTCCATTGGTTTCATACGAAACAACACAACTATTCAGATGAACCTTTTCAATCCGAATAGTTCCAAATGAACAGTCACACCTTTTGGCAATAATTTCTCATTCACCCGGAAATATCTATAATATTTCCAACACAAGATGAGTCAACATCAGTTGCCAACATAATTTACTCGACACATCTCTATTAAAAGTTAAAATTTGTGATGTGATGTTATGAACAAATAGTTTTCAGCACCCATAACTGTAATCCAACATAAACATGAGGGATAATTACAAATACTACCCTGAAAGAGCAGCCTAATAATAAAAAACTCCAATTATCTTTCAAAATTACAAATTACATATGCCTCTTAAGGTGTTACAAATGTCTGTTGAGGGTACAATTTGTAAAATAAAAACAAATGTCATTGGGATATTTGTAATTTTGAAACATAACTGGGGTTTAAGTAATTAAACTAAACCTCAGGGGTAGTTTTTGAAATTATCCGAAAACATTAAGAGATTGCTGACACATTTATAGAACTCGGGATATTTATCTCGCCCAATCAAAAATTGCCATGTTGGATTTTGTTAAAAAATCGTTGTACAGCTATAGATTAATCTAAAGTCAAATCAACTGCATGATCCTAATAGGAAGGGCCTTCAATCTAAAACGCCCTCTAAGCAGTTCTTACAAAATTTTAATTGTCCAATCTTCTGCAATTCGCAGATTAGGTTTGCGGATAGTCAGGACAGACGGGCCGCCCATCCCTCTTCGAAGCAGGACTGGCCCCAATTCGATATCTAATGCCCGATTTCCTGGTTCGACAAGGGCTGTTTTGGTTCAACAGATCTATACACTACTACAAAACAGGGTTTTTACATCAGGCCTTTACATCGGTTCACTAACGAACCGATGTAAAAAATAAACCCGGTGGCAAAATTGTAAATCTTTTGAGATGACTACATCGGTTGTTAAATATAACCGATGTAGAATTATTAGGTTTTTTTTTTAATTACATCGTTTGTTATAGACCCCTGTAGATATGCGGTTCTATTATATCTACAGCGGTTCTATAACAAACGATGTAGATATTTTTTTATTTTTTATTTTTGTTTTTGAAACCAGATATTTTTTTAGTTAAAACCTATTCACTTTTTGCCTTAGCCTATCCCTTTGGCCAGCCCCTTTCGGTTTCCACCTGCGATATCTTCTTCTCGTCGAAACCACGTACGCCCTTGATATCTTCTTCTTCTTCTCTTTGACGTGTGAAGTCACCAGCGCCACCAGCCCCCTTTCGGTTTCCACGTGAAACCCTAGCCTAAAACCCCCTTCGCCTTCCCACGCGAAACCCTAGCCCAGCCTTGTGCCGACGGAATGAAGAAGAGGCTTCCATATTAGTGTCTTTTTGGCTTGCAAAACAGGGAAAAGCAGAGGGTGAATCGAGCTTGGTTGTGGATGTGTTTTACTTTCCTAATTTTACTTTCCCTACATTGCCCCTCTGTCTCAGTATCACTCCCTCAAAACCCTAAAAAATCTTCGAAGTCATATCCAGCTCTACGCTAAGCTCTTCGCTCAATCGTCTATTTGTCACGGTAAATCCTTGATATCAGCTCCATCTGACTAAATCTACACGGATTTTTCTTCCTTTTTTTGTTTTCCCCGTTTTTTACGCACACACGATTTACGTCTTCAACATCTCTTTTTTCCCGTAAAAATTGCCAAGAATTTATGGATTGAGTCGCTACTACTCTCTACCCTATCGACCACTTTTTGTTATAGAGAATTTTGGGTCATTATGTAGGGTCTCTTTCAGGTTAACTGTGATAAATAGGTCGATTTATGAAGTTCAAGTACGGCGTTCTTCAGTTTTTCATTATACTTTATATGAAGTGCCTGGGTTATGATGGCTATTGTTGGATTTATGAGTTGCTTCACTTGCTTGCCTATTTTCTTCCACCGTGTTTTTCCTATTGTTTTTGTATGTAGTCACTTCATTATCTTTCCGAATTGTATTTTAATGCTTTAATCTATACTTAATTTTGAATTATTTCATGGATTTTTTTAGCAAGAATGAGTCGTTCTAGCAAAACCCTCTATGTTGGTAACCTTCCTAGTGACATTCGTGAGCGCGAAGTGGAAGATCTATTTTACAAGGTAATGCATATTAATTTTGAGTGAATTCGGTTTCTCTGCTTTCCTTATGTGGACCTTCTGGAATTTTGTTTTTGTAGACTGCTTCAGTTTCCTGTATAGCTTTTAAATAAATTTGGATTTACTAAGAGGGGCCATCTTTGACCAATTTCCATGAGAAAATTTTGACAGCCTATGTTAATATTTTATTTTATTTGTTCTCTTTTTCCTTTTTTTGGTGAAAGGAAATAAACCTGATCTTTGCTTTGTTTTATTTTATTGTATTTTGAGGAAGCCCAAGAATGCTGAGTGAAATTTGTCTGTGCTTGGTAGTTCGGGTGCTGAGAGGAAGAAAATGAAGTGCTGATCTTTTGTTCTCTTGGAGTTTGTGAGGATCACTAGTTTTTGTGACCGGTTTATATTCTGAATTTTGGGCTTTTTTATAATTGTTTGGTAATTGTATGAGCAATGTGAGAAAGGTAAAGATCAACTTCAGGATATTTGAATGATGGACATACTTTTTTAAATTTTACATATGTGTTAAGCTTGGCAGCAACTTAAATATGAAGCCAATGATTTGCATTTCTTTTTGTGGTCAGTATTCTCAGTTTTTAGTTCCTTATTTGAGAAAAGATTCTACTTGATTTGACTTAGGTGTTGCACACCATATTTTCTACTCCTGGCTTGTATAAAGACTTTTTGAGGTGGATTCTTTGCTGGAAATGTAATCTTAGCTTTGTTCATTGGCTAAATGGCAATGTATTTTCTGGTTCAGGAAGTATGGAGATATTTTCTAGTGCTTAAGAAAGTTTGATGTGATATTATTAATGTTTTGTACTATATAGTTATCACCTCTGTTTTGACCATTCTGGAGCTTTCTTTGGGAAGTAATTAATATTTGGGATAATTACAAAATCCCCCCTGAGGTTTTGGCTAGTTGTTGTACATTCTGCTGACTTAAGTTTGATCTATTGGATGGGAACAGAAATTAGAAAGCATCACTAAATGCTGAAATGCTGATCATCCTTTTTGTTTTTTTCAGACGAGTAGTGAAGCTTCTGCTCCAAGAATTTATATTAGTGGTTTTGTTTCATTTTTGGATAAAACAATTAATTAAGAACTACATATAATTTCCTGATTATAGAAGAGCATGATGTACTGTAGAATTAAGCACACACTTAAACATTCTCACTCAAGATTGCCTATTATTTCCTTATGCAGCTCTTGAGCTTTTGGAGAAAGTTGAAGTTCATGCAATTATAATTCAAAAAATATCAAACGAAGAGTTGTTACTGGAAAGGCTAGGTGACAAAGTTAATGTTCCATTATTATCATTTTCTTCAAAATTGTAAGGGTTTTATTTGTAATTTCCAATAACCTCTAGAGTATTTTGTAATTAGCCCAAACCTCATTTTTGTTTGTTTTAAACTGATTTGTTTGTTTTTCACAGGCAAGAATATTGGCTCTAAATGCATCTTACTTCTTGAAAGCTGGTGGCCACTTTGTCATATCAAGCAAGGTTTGTTCTCTTTATTTCTCACTATAACAAGTAATGGAAACATATAAAAACTATCCCTGAAGTTTAGTGTAATTACAAAAAGCTCTAATTATCTTTCAGAATTACAAAAAACCCCTGATCATCAGGGAGCAATTTGAAAAATATAGACAAAATACCATGGTAGTATTTGTCTAATTTTGAAAGATAACGTGTTTTTTTCAATCATATAAGCTAAACAACAAGCATAGTTATTATAATAATTAACCAAAGTATATATAAAACCAAAAAATCTCATATATCAGAACATGACTTATTCTTGCATGAAGTTCATCTGCAAACTGTAAGAAGATTATACTACATGAAAATATTGGATACCTGATTTATAATTTACCTGATTTAGGAGGTAGAAAAGTGAGACAAAAAAGCAGAATGAAGTGATTGTTCTTCCAGACATACATGCAAACTCAGGAGGTTTTACAGTGAGTTACTTTGAGTGGGTTCAGGCACCTAGCTACTAGCTAGACATAATTAATAAAAACTTGTAATTTCTCTCAAACCTAATATAGAAACTTAGAATTAATTGTAATTTGCAGAACATACAAGGATTCATGTGGAACGAGGAGAAAGTGAACACAAAGCTGAAAACATACATGAGAAAGGGTCTCAGAATGGGAGCATTCAGCTTGGGTGTTACATACTAGGTAATGAACTTAATTTTCCAAGTTGTAGTAATTTTGTCTGATGCATGGTAATGCGAGGTTAAATAGATAGAAGTGTACATAACGTTCTCTACTCTTATGTCCATATGCTCTGCATTTTTCATATCATTTAAGTCAATAGGAGTTGATAAGCTCTTCAGTTTTATATTTGGAGTAATTTCCTTAATAAATCTCGTTAGTGCTTCAAACTAATAGGCATGTACTTTTAAGATTTTGTACTAAAGTGCAACACTCACATAAAGAAAATAAGAAGTGGGGTTGGGGGGGAATTGCATGTATCCGTAGTAACATTTCATGCATGCAACTGTACATTAAAATGTCCATCAAATTTGAGATTCCTTAGGCAAATTCTCGTCATTACCATGAGAAGGTGATATTTCATTATTTTGGGTTTTCTTGTAGGTTGATTTATAAGTAGAATCCAAACTACCAAGTTGGCATTGATTACATTGCATCACAACTGATTCTCAAACAAAAACAATGGTTAGGTATTCAACGTTCTTTGCACCGCTCATTCCCGCTTCTTCTCGGTCCCCGCTTAACCGACCTTGGGAGTTCTCCACCTAGAGAAGGTATTTTGAAGAAACAAAGTAATATTGTATTGATCACCTAGTGTATTGTATTGTAAGGATCTTATATATTGTATTGTAGAACATGATGATACGTTTTGTTATTAAATGATCGGTTTAATATTGTAATTTGTTGTATCGGGTTTATGGTGTTTTGGTTTAATTGTTGTTGTATTGTTGGTATATGGTATTTTGGTTTAATTGTTATTATAATGTTGTTATGTTCGGACGACGTATTATTTTATATAGTTGTATTGGCGTTGGCAAGGCGTATTAATTATTATATTCTAAATCCCCAAAAAAAGACTTACATCGGTTGTTGTGCGAACCGATGTAAACGTGAAATAATTACATCGGTTGTTGTGCAAACCGATGTAGAAAGTCAGATTTCTACGGCGGTTCAAACAAATTTTATGTTTTTTTGGATAATATTCTACATCGGTTAAATATGCAACCGATGTAGACAAATAGGACTTTGCACTACTCTAGATTCTACATCGGTTCCAAAACCGATGTGGAAAATGCCCCAGAACCGATGTAAAATCCCCTTTTTGTAGTAGTGATATTCTATATCTTATATCTTTTATCTTTGAGTAAGTCTCCCATTGGACTGTTTTACGGATCCTATCATGTAAGACGGATCCACCCGCCCAGCCCACTTGTTATTTAAAAAAAAAAATTCTACCACTACACCACTAGTGCTTGTTGTACAATTTTAGTGTAACCATGCATATAGAGTCATTCATAAATACGCTGGTAAACTGAATAAAAATTAAAAACGCCTCTAAATGAAGAGGCTAAGAATCGAACCCAAGTCTATTAAAATACATAATACATTATCTCAATAAATGGATACTTATAAAAGTGTTACTTTAACTACATCATATTTATTTTTATTTTGCCTCTTTTTTTTTGTTTTTAGTTTGTAATTGTATTAAGAAATCTGATACTTTATCTCAACAAACGGATACTTTTACTTATAAAAGTGTTACTTTAACTATATCATATTTATTTTTTATTTTTTCTTCTTTCCTTCATTTCTAATTTGTGACTATATTAAAAAACATGATATTTTATCTCAAAAAATAGATACTTTAACGTATAAAACTGTTACTTTAACTCTGTTATATATATATTTATTGTAATATATTCATAATTTGTGACTATATTAAAAAATATGTTACTTTATCTCAAAAAACAAATACTTTTACTTATCAAAATATTACTTTAACTCTATCATATTTTTATTCATCTTTCTTTGAAATATGTAAGAAAAGTAGATTTCAAAATTAATTTAAAATGAGTAATTTTTTGTAAAAACACTTGAAACAAAAATATTTTTGGTTTTATGAGTAGTACAAAACTGAAAATAGGTGTTTGGAAATGAGAACATACGAAAAGAAATTTCACTTGTTCATCACTTTTAACCAAAAGGCAAAGGCACTGGTGGTGAATGGAAGACTTAACGTTATTGCTTAGTCGAGAGATAACATACATTTCGGAGATGGAAAAAAAAAAGAAGACATCCATACGTCAATTAATCATGCATGGGCTAAGAATGCATAAAAAAGTTGCAAAATAAATAAACATGAAGAAGAATGAGACTTGAAAAATAAAACCGGAGTTGAATTGATGCAAAATGAGTTTTTGGAATATCTTTTTTTTAATTACTTTTTAGTTTTTTAATATTCATTGTATTTTGTTCAATGATAATATCATGTAAGTATCGTGTTTAGGGTTCAAAATGTTCTAACCATATTTCACCTACTAAGGTTTAATTTTAATTTTGTAAACTTTATTTTAGGATCAAATTACACGAGTGACATTTACCATATATAAAAAATAATTTAATAAAAAATATTCCATTTATAAGATTTAATTTTAATTAAATAAAAATAAATTATTTGGATTACGTGCAATGCACGTACACCTAACTAGTAAACCTAAAAGTATGATTCTCTCGACAGTGCACTTTGATGCAAATTTGTGGTGGCCAGCTCATGTAGCAGGGCCATATTCGAAGAAGTAAACCTTCGCTTGAAAACGTAAAATGGCGATGTATGTAGGCGCCTTGCTGGAATTCGAAGCTCTTTCCATCGTCAACATAGAGCTTACCTTCTGCAGCGTTGGAACTATTAAGAGCTATAACCTGCCAGGCACATGCAACTGGAGTTTATAAAATGTGTTCAATGTTAACAGGAGATGTCATTGTCAATTGTGAACTGTGTTAGAAATTGGAGAGCATATATTACAAATAACTCACACACACAAGAGAATAGAGGGAAAAACTTATACTATTTTATTATCACTTTCTTCACTTCTTCAAATGGCTCCATAACAAGGGTATTTATTGGTGATACCCAAGATGGACATACACTTAAGCATGCATCAATTTTTAATTTTCATACATTCACCTATCCTTATTAATGCACAAAACCAAAAGTCACATACATGAATTTCACCTATTCATGCATAGAATATACTAGAACTATTTTACTTCAATGAATCTAGTTTATAATTCAACACTCCCCCTTAAGCTAGATTCATTACTCCAAGAGAAAATCACAACTTCTTGAAAACATCAAACTTCAAGGGCTTCGTGAAGATATCCACAATTTGGTCTTGGGACTTCACAAACTCAAGCTTCACTTCCTTCTTGGATATGTGCTCACGAATAAAATGATACTTCGTATCAATGTGTTTGCTTCTGTCATGAAACACCGGGTTCTTTGCCAACGCAATAGCAGACTTATTATCTACATAAATCTCCGTCGGATCTTCTTGTGATAAATTAAGCTCCTTCAACAAACTTCTCAACCAAATAGCGTGACAAACACAAGAAGTCGCTGCAACATACTCCACTTCACAAGTAGAAAGTGTCACAATCGGCTGCTTCTTAGAGTTCCAAGTGAATGCCGAACTTCCCATAAAGAAAACAAACTCGGTTGTACTTTTGCGACTATCAACATCACCAGCCCAATCACTACCACAATAGCCAACAAGATTGAAATTGTGAGAGGATGTATAGAAAATTCCATGATTAATTGTACCTTTAATGTACCGAAGTATTCTTTTGGCAACTTTCAAATGTGATGTAGTAGGAGCCTCCATGTGACAACTTATAAGTCCAACACCAAAAAGAATATCCGGTCTCGTACAAGTTAGATACCTTAAGCTTCCAACAAGACTTTTAAAATACGTGGAATTAATTTTCTCACCATTTTCGTCGAGGTACATTTTCACTCCACATTCCACTGGGGTGCTCACCGACTTGCAATTCTCCATCTCAAACTTCTTGAGAATTGCTTTGGCATATCCTTCGTGAGATACAAAAATTCCATCATCCTGTTGCTTTACTTCAATCCCAAGATAATAAGACATTAAACCAATGTCCATCATCTCAAATTCCTTTACCATAACTCTCTTGAAATCACCAAACATCTTTGGATTATTTCCTGTAAAAATCAAATCATCCACATACAAACAAACAAGTAACATATCACCATTTTTGTTCATTTTTACATAGAGAGCATGTTCATGTGGACATTTCGAAAAATTATTTTCTTGAAAATAGCGATCAATTCGGCTATTCCATGCACGAGGGGCTTGTTTTAACCCGTAAAGAGCACTTTTCAGTTTCAAGGCTTTATCTTCTTGACCATTCACCACATAACCCGGAGGTTGATCAATGTAAACTTCCTCCTCCAAAAACCCATTTAAGAAGGCAGACTTCACGTCTAACTGGTGAATTTTCCAATGATTTTGGGCTGCAAGGGAAATGATCAACCGAATAGTTTCAAGGCGCGCAACGGGCGCAAATACCTCATCATAGTCAATGCCAGCTTTTGTCGCTTGTACCCTTTTGCCACTAATCTGGCTTTATATTTTTCTATCTCGCCTTTTGCATTTCTTTTTATTTTGTACACCCACTTCACACCGATCGTATTTTTACCTTTAGGTAGTGATGCTAGCTCCCACGTATCATTTTTCTCGATCGCTTTTATTTCTTCATTCATAGCATTTCTCCATTTTTCATCACGAGCAACGTCATCATAACTCACAGGCTCGGAATTCGTAAATAAACAAAATTGAGTAAAATCACTCAAATTTCTTACTTTTTCAGTGGCATCATATATTTCACACAAGCCTCTAAATTTTCGAGGACCTTCACTCGAACTTGGATCATCAGCTTGAGCACTTTGTGGTGGTGGCGTTGATGGTGGTGTAGTAGGTTGAGTCAGGCCTTCTTTTTCATCATCATCAAAGAATGGACTATATTGTTCATTTTTGTTTTGATCATTCCATTCCCAAACACATTCTTCATCGAACTCGACATCTCGGCTTATCACAATTTTTCCATTTTTGGATTGTACAACTTGTAGCCTTTAGAACTTTGATCATAGCCTATGAAGATATATTTTGCACTTTTATCATCAAGTTTGGTTCTTTTCTCAACAGGAACATGTGTATAGGCTATGCTTCCAAAAACCCGCAAGTGTGAAACAATTGGTTTATAGCCATTCCAGGCTTCTTGAGGTGTTTTTTCATGCACACTTTTAGTGTAACATCCGCTTCATCAAGTAGATTGCACAAGAAACAGCTTCGGCCCAAAACTCCTTCGGCATATTTTTGCTTTTCAACATACTCCTCATCATGTTAAGAATAGTCCGGTTCTTTCGCTCGGCTACTCCGTTTTGTTGTGGTGAATATGGAGTTGTCATGGGATGATGAATACCATTTTTCTCAAAGAAATTTTCGAATTCATTTGAAGTGAATTCACCACCTCTGTCGGACCGAAGAGCTTTTATTTGATAACCACTTTGTTTTTCAACCATCGCCTTGAACTTTTTGAAGGTTTCAAACACCTCTGATTTTTTCTTCAAAAATTACACCCAAGTTTTCCGAGAATAGTCATCAATAAAAAGCACGGAGTAATTATTCTTACCAAGTGATGATGGCTTGATAGGTCCACAAACATTCGAGTGTATCAACTCCAGTGGATGTTGAGCTCTAGACATAGACTCATTCGGAAAACTCTTTCTAGCTTGCTTCCCATAAAGACATCCTTCACAAAGTTGATTTGGATGATTTATGGAAGGCAATCCTTTCACCATTCTTTGTTTGCTCATCATTTTGAGGTCATCAAAGTTCAAGTGTCCAAGCCTCAAATGCCATAGCCAAGATGCATCTTTGAAACAAGACTTTAAGCACATAGAGACGTCATTTTGAATGTTTAGCAAAAACATTCTATTCTTCGTCATAGGTACCTTGGCCAACAATCTCCCATTTTCATCATTCATGGTCAAACTTCTACTTTACAAGAGCATATCATAATTTTTCTCCAACAGTTGTCCCAAACTCAAAATGTTGCTTTTCATGGCCGGAACATAAAAGACATTAGAAATAAATTGATGGCTTCCATCTTTTGACGGAATCAAAATTGTACCTTTTCCTTTGACTTGAACTTTTGAAGAATCTCCAAAACCTATATCACCATCGACCGATTCATCAAGTTCCATGAACAAATCTTTCTTTCCACAAATGTGACTACTTGTACTGGAGTCAAGATACCATTGATTCCCTTTCTCATCTTGATTATTTTTGCAAGCAAGAAGCAAAGTGGGATCTACATCTTCTTTATCATTGCTCTGCATAAGATTACTTGTCTCCTCTACGTTACTTCAACATTCCCAAGCATAATGACCAAAGCGATGACAATTACAACACTCAATCTCTGATTTGTCATATCTTGGTTGATTTGGCCTATATCTTCCACCTCTCGGGCCTCTACCTCGTCCGCGGCCTCTTCCTTGATTGAAGTTTTGGCTTGTGGCATTATTGTTTGAGGTGTATTTATCACCTCGTCGTCTGTAGGTCCCAAGGGGTGTGAGTAAGGTTTAGAAGGGGTTGAATAAACCTTACCAACTTTTCGATTTTAGTCCTTTTAAAATATTACGAGTTAAATACACAAATAAATCCTTGAGGGACAGCTAGGTTAGTTAACCAAAGAGTTAGCCACTCAACAAACTCGATTGAGCATTGATAGAATAACTCACTTGTTTAGTCTAAACATTAACTTGGTCGTGATGAGATTTTCACAAGACTTAACACCCTTGAATTTGGTTTAAGTTTGTTTTAACACTTGGTTTTAGCACTTTGTTAATTATCGATAGCAAATTATCGCAGATATAAAATAATATGCAAATTAAATGCTTTGAAATGTAAATGACACAATAATTTTTATAGAGGTTCAAGATGGGGTAATTCTTATACTCCTCTCTTCTCCAACTCCTAGAGGAATCCACTAAGTATTGATCGATTACAAAGTGGTTATCACCCGTATACAAGTCTTGATCACACAAATGACTTGATCCTTTGGGACTCGATCTGAGATGCCTTGGTCACATAGGCGGCTTCTAATCCAACTCGCTTCTTCACGGGCGTGCCGCTTTGCTACTTCACTCACTTGCTCAAGCTTCTTGGATTTGATCACGAAGACCTCCAATAACTTGAGACTGGTTCGACCTTGAACCTTTCTACAATCCTCCTTGGAATGTAGACCCCTTTTGATTCTTCAAAAGTTTCCTCTTCAACATGCTTTGAAGTTGTCTTTCCTTCACAACTTGGTGTTGGATCAATTTCCTTCAAATTTAGGCTTGAGGATTTGCTTGAATAACTTGAGAATATTTTGTCTTTGGTTACGCTTTCAATAATGCTTGTTATCTTAGGTATGCAAGGTAACCCTTTCTCAAAGTGATTCCTCAGCCTTTTATAGTGAACTTTTAAAAATCTGTCCATTGAAGAGATAGGCTGATTTTCAAAAGTCACTTGTGTTCATTGGCTTGTCTTGTTGCAGTCCTTGATGTTGACATTTCCTCGAATTAAATGTCTTGTAGCTTTCCGGTTTCGACACAAGGTGCGATTTCCCATTGGTTTATTCCTTTTGCACGCTTCGACTAAACACTTTAAGACATGGCAAATGGAAGTATTACTTGTTTAGGTAATATCCTCACTTCGTACAAACGGATTCTTTCGATCGTCTTGACTTGACTCATGCAGTTCTCTAACTTCCCCAGGTGACTTGAGTCTGCTCCAATGATTGAAAGACTCATCTGTCACTTCAACTTGACTTGGCTTGGCTTCTTTGCTTGACTTGACTAACTCTTCTTACAGTTGTATCTCAGCTGATACTCCTTCAGTCGAGTTCTTGACTTCTCCTATTTGCCATACTCAGCTGTTTCACAGCAGAGTCTTCAATTCAGTCTTCAGTTGATTTCTTGTATATCGGGCATAGCTGACTTGACTCAGCTCGTACAGTCCTATCTATTACAATATAAATTACAAGGAAAATGGGGTGCCAACTTTCTAGTCTAAGTTTTACATGGCATTCATCAAAATCTAAGCAATAAATTTCCCAACAATTTTCCCCTTTTTGATGATGCCAAAACTTAAAACATACATACAAAATGTAAATAGCAAAGATACATACAGACAATGTAGAAACATAGAATGTATGCGTAGAATCAATCTTTTTATTGATCATAACATTCTTGTCCTTTACACAGCTGTTTACAAAGTGTATCAGAGCAACATGGCATTCTGTATCTACGCAAAATATAGAAATTACAGATTCTTATTCCACGTACAGAAGACTTACATACATATGCATTTACAGTAGTAAAATACATGAAGGGGTGGACAGAGAAACTTCATCGCCTTTCACCGCTTCCTTTTTCCTTTCCTCTTCCTCTGCCCTCTCTCTCTTTCTCTTCTTCTCATCTTCAGCTGCTTTCTTTTTCTCGTAGGCTCTTCTAGCAGCTTCATCTTTTCTCTTCCTTTCTTGTCTTCGTTGACTCTCTTCCCACAGCTGATCTTGTCTCTTATTTTCTTCTTCAATCCTTTTGACATAGTCAACATTCTTCCTCGCCACTTCAAGATTTGCTATGGCATCAAATCCAGCCCAATAGATCCCTCCTTTCTTCCCTGGATCTATGTATTCAATGTTTTTGGGTAGAGGTCTAGTCCAAACCTCTTCCTCCATCGCTTCTTCCTCTTCCTCTCGGGCGTGTATTGTCTTCGAGCCTTCCTTTTGTCACCGACTTCTCGCTTGTAGTCTCATTGACCGACGATAGTCTATCGCTTATCGCCTTCTTCGCAAATTTTAAAGCCTTTTTCCCAATACAAGTTCAGGCTTGGGCCATGGACATGCCTTCGAAGTATCCTTTGGATTCGAGCGTTTTGAATTCATCAACTGATCTGGGCTTGTTTCCAACGTCTGAAATGGCATTAGTGTCTCTTCCTGCTGGAATGCCTCCGTATTGTTTCAATATGTCCATCACACGGGCATCCATTTTTCCTTCAACCTCCTTCATCCCTGTTTCTACTATGTTCCTCTTCTCAGACATGGGTACGGCAGAGTGTTGGAGCGGCAGAGTCACTGGAAGTTTGCTGATGATGTCAGCTGTGACGAGTCCTTGTTGAGGGGTTTCAACAAACATTAGGGTCATGTCTTTTGAACCTTCCCCCTCAACTGCTTTTCCCTTCTCCTTCTTCTTCTCAACAGCTGTATCTTTCCCTTCTGCGACAGCTGTTTCCTTTTCCTTCTCACCAACCTTCCCCTTAAGCATCTTCTAGTATTCCTCTTCCCCCTTTTTGGCATCATCAAAGGAGAGAGGAACCCCTGGGAACATACCTGCTAGCATAAAGTCTAGGCGACTGATAGTTGAGTTCTGTTTGGAGTCTGCTGCGGAGTATGCTGTTCGGAATTTTGAGCGAGTGGCTTTGGACTCGGCTGCCACCAGTTTCATTTCAGCCATAAGAAGACTGAATTTGTTATTCATGTTTTCCTCGACGCGCAGAAGTTCTTTCCTGTGAAATTCTCGCAGCAGTTCCATTTCAATGTTGTGGGAGGCATGTATCCTATCAATATTTTCTTGCATCCTCCTCTTCATATCAGCATTATCGGCGCTCCAGATCAGCATCTTATTGTACAATGCCTTAAAGTATCGAACCTGTTCCATTCGCATAGTACTCTGCTGCTAACACCATTCCCTTATCCGTACCACAATCCCTCTTAAATCTTCTGTGAGGGTGGCATCTCTATTGTCCAGTCGCATATCAAGTGAAGCTTGGTGCCGTTCAATCTTTTCAATCTCACCGAGTATTGTCTTGAATACCTCACGTACCTCAGCAGTCACCTCGGTTTCAGCTGGCGGCCAAGCAGCATCGAAATCAAAATCTATGGGGACAATGGAGTCGGTGGGAATGACTGGATCTGGTCGAACGTTGAAACGGCGCTGTTCACAGGCTGTTTCTTCTTCAAGGCAGCTCAATCTGAAAAGGAAAAGTTTCTACAAACGCATCATCACGCACATATGGAATTGAGGATTCAGTTGTTCGTGCTTGTGATGCTTCAGGTTGAGTCGAGCCTGCGGCTTCGAGAGCTGCGCGAGATGACTCGGTCTCAATCGGGCCTTGGTGAGATGATTGGCCACCGATGAGCCTCACTGTCTTAACGACTTCTTTGGCCTCGGTGGTTTTCGCTAAATGAATTTGCGTGTCCTCACCGCACCATCGGCGTCATCGGATGAGGATGAGTCTTGAAGGCTAGGCTCATCATCAAAATTGAACTTTGACGAAAGCGACGCCTTGAATTTCGCTTACTCGTACTTGGTAGCGTCCTCACCGAGTCTTTATGATGTTCGGTTGGAGTAGACTCGGTTTCATCTGCAGATCCCAGGAAAGTTGTATCAGGATCATCCTGGGACTCATGAAGAGCACTCGATTTCCTTCTCTCGAGTCGGCAATTATGGTCCGAGGAATACTTTTTTCTACTTGATTTTTACCTAGGGAAGTCTCAACCTCCCTTAGGCCTTCATTACCTCCTGCGGTCTCAATCTGCAGCGGGGCCTTGTACAATCCCTTCGACAGGCGCAACTGTCTTAGGGTCTTCTGCAGTGGCATCCACAGGAGTCTCAACTCCGTGGATTGCACTTTCATTGCCCAAAGTGTTAACTCCCGGGCAGATCCATCCCGTGCCTCGATCGCACGCATCGGCGCGTCCTCGGCCAGAGCGGTTGGCACTTCACCAGATAGACTCAACTGTCCGAGCTTCTTCAGTGACAACTTGCTGTTTTTCTTTTTCTTGTTCCTTCTCCACTTCGCCTCCTAGATTCAGGGTGGAGTCAGCTGCAACATCCTCTGACCTAGTTGCAGTGGAGGGAGTTTCCCCCTCAGCTGGCACACCAACTGAGTGACTTGTGATGGGGTCACTCTTCTCTAGACTCCCGGCTGTGTCCTTTGAGTGTTCAGCCGTGGGGGCAGGGGGTAAGACACCCTCAACAGGGGTTGGCTCGACTTGGGTCCCCAAGTTCCCAGTTTCATCACCAATTCCCCTAGATCTATCTTCTGAGTGAACTGGGGAAGTGGTTGCAGTAATAACTATGGCAATCTGTTGTACCACTCCCAACGGATCAATCTCCAGCTGAGATTTGGAAGACTCTCCAGGTTCTTCCCTCAGCTGTTGCTCATGCATCATCCTGGATTCCTGCATGGCTTTCTGCATTTCTATCTCCTCCGTTGCGGCGGCCCCGGAGATCCAAGTCCTCATCACTTCCGGAAAAGAACATCTATATGCGGATGAGTGTGATCACGATTCGATGAAAGAGGACAGATCTTTGGCTTTCTCACGCGCCTCTGCTTCCTCACCGCTTTGCTCTTGCTGTTTCGTTCTCCTTCCGAATTTGCAGCATATTAATACAATTATCCTCATCAAGAGCTTGCAGCACTGTATCAACTTCGAGAAACTTGAAGAGTTCCTCTTCCTCATCAATGAACTCTGGGTGTTCGAACTGCACCCTAGAGTGACTCAACTTCCATTTTCTCCATTCTCGCAGACGATTTTGAATGTCTGGATACAGTGGAGAGTACATCATTACATCATCATCATCATCGTCTCCCTATTGCCCTTCCTTTTCAGGAATAGAGGGTAGCAAACTCTGCTGCTCTTCGTCCTCAGCAGCGTCTGTCGTAGGTGGATACACCGTCCTGTCGACAGGGGATTCTGCTGTCTTGGCTACTTCTTGTTCCTCAGATGTTCTGTCCACAGCTGGGTCTTCGATGTGCCTCTGCTGATCGGCCTCAGCAGACTTGGCGGTTTCATCAAGCACTTCTGGAGACTGCACTTCTTCACCATTCTCAGAGATCTTTTCCAGCTGAGTGGCAGACTCAGCTGTCTTCTCAAGTTCTGAATGCCTGGTAAGTCTTCTCCTTCTCTTGGTTTTCACCAGAGAAATATCTGATTCTACTTCCTCCAATTCCTCAAAGGTAAAGGCCTTTGGAGTTGCGTTAGAGGCAGCTGCCTTTCTCGCCTTGGCAGTCCTCTTCTTCTTTATTCCTGGAGAAGGTATTAAGGATTCCTTCTCCACCGCGGCAGCAGGGGCAGGAGACACGGCTTTGTAGGGGGAGGTGACTCGACCGAAGGGGCAAAGGTTTTCTTCTTTGTTGCAGAGCAACTGTCTTCTTTCCAACCGCACGGCAGACTTTCTTCTTCTGGGGGAGGCAACAATCTGTTTCCTCGATGTCGGTGATTCCCCCTCACTGGTATCCGCCCTCTTGGCATAAGCTCTCTTCTGGGCTCCTGAGAGGTTTGATCGGAACATCTTCTTGTTGACATGGAACGCATTTCCATGTCGGAGTGGAACACCCTTCACCTCCATCAACCGGCCAACTACAAGGCCATAGCCCAAGGATCCTCCGAATGATCCATCGTCCTTGTAGGACTTGTTTCCAACATTCTGGCAGAGTCTGCTGTATACAAACTCAGCCCAGTTTACCTTCTTCTCCTCCATGATCGCAGCCATGACGATCAGCTTGGTTTTGGACAGCTGATTGAAGCTTCCAAACTTTATGTCTACACATTTGGCTACGATATCCATCGAAACATGATAATCTTCCTTCACTTCTTCTTGTCACCAAAAACCACCTTCGCAAAGACATTCATTCGGTCCGCCACTTCCTTCCATGCAGCAGCCAAGTTTACATCAGCCTTAAATATCTCCGACACTCCTTCCGATGGCAGCAAACAATGCTCTGCTAGATCTTCAGCGGTGATTGTAAAATCCTTTTCGTGAACAGAGGACTTGATGCCCTCGTCGTGAACCTCAGCATTCACGTAGAACTGTGCTACCTCCTCAACGTATGTCATCTGAAACTCCATTGTGAGAAAGGGTTTCAATCTAGATTTCTCGATTTTGTCGGCTATCTTCTTTACAAGGGTTTCATCGGAACCCTGTTTGACCATTCCTTCGAAATCCACGGTAGAACCAGTGTAGATTTGCTTCCCTAGCTTGGTGAAATCATAGGTTGATGCCATTTTTCTGAGTTTTTACCGAATGAACTTTGACGAACTTGCTCAGAAAAATGCTTCTTTGCTTTTGGAGAGATGAACAGTTTTGAGTAATGTGAGAGAAAAAATGAACAAAATGGCACATATGGGTTAAGAAAGGACGTGCTTTCAGTTTTTGAAATTTGATCAAGATCGACGGCTCAGATTTTAGCACGCCGATTAGCATTTAATTGCCCACATTTAATGCGGCAAAGATTTATATCCAATCATATGCTTTGTCGTGCAGCTTTTGATTGTACCTGTCATTATTACGCTGACGTCATCCTTAAAAACATTCCCGCTCATTAAAAACGACTGCGTTTTTGTCACTTAGCTCATAAATGACTCAGCTTATTCCTTAGCTGACTCTACTCTTCTTCTCTCTATTCACATAGTGACTCTCACCTAACTAACTCGATCTGGTGACTTTACGATATGGTGATTCACTTAGTCGATTTACACGCTCTGCTCTATTTTCATCTTTTCACGATCCTTCTCTTCTCTTTGAGTTTTCTGAGTGTCAATTCAGCTCAATTAACCCTAGCTCATGCTTAAGCTCTTCAAACCTTGATTCACATAATGGCTTTGTGAATATGTCAGCTAACTATTTATCGCTTGAGATGTATTCCAAGGTGATGTCTTTCTTTTCAACATGATCTCTTATAAAATGATATCTCGACATCAATGTGCTTTGTTCTTGAATGCAACACAGGGTTTTGAGTGATTGCAATAGCACTTGTGTTATCACACATGATTGGAATCTCTTTTTCTTCAACATCATAATCTCTCAGCTGTTGTCTCATCCATAAGACTTGGGCACAACAAATGCCTTGAGCCTATGTACTCGCTTTAGTCAGTAGATGTGGCTATTGAGTTTTGCTTCTTGCTAAACCAGAAACCAATCTGTTTCAAGAATTTGACATGTACCTGAAAGTACTCTTCCTATCAACTCTACATCCAAAGATAGTCGAGTCTGAGTAACCAATTAGCCTGAATCCACCTTCCTTTGGATACCATAAGCTGACTTCCTGGCATCCCTTCAAATATCTTAGGATTCTCTTAGCTCCAGTCATATGGCTTTCCTTTGGAGCAGATTGGAATCATGCACATACACCTACTGCAAAGGTGATGTCTAGCCTGCTTGCTGTTAGATAGAGCAGTGATCCAATAAGTGCTCTGTATCTTGTTTTATCCATAGGCTTGCCATCTGCATCCATATCCATCTTGACAGATGTATTCATTGGTATTTTCACAGAAGACTTCTCTTCCATACCAAATTTCTTCATTAAGTCTCTGGTATACTTTGTTTGACTTATGAAGGTTCCATCCTTCAGCTGTTTAACTTGAAGTCCTAGAAAGAATGTCAGCTCTCCCATCATGCTCATTTCAAATTTGCCTTGCATGAGGTTTGAGAACTTATCACACATCTCTTTGTTTGTGGATCCAAAAATAATGTCATCCACATATATTTGAACAAGCAGTATACTCTCTCCATCTTGAATTCTGAAGAGTGTTCTGTCCATTTTGCCTTCGGTGAATCCATTATCTGTCCAAAATTGAGATAATGTATCATACCATGCTCTAGGTGCCTGTTTCAATCCATATAGAGCTTTCTTGAGCTTGTACACCTTATCTCCAAGAGTCTTCTGCTCAAATCCTGGAGGTTGTTCAACATAGACTTTTTCTTCCAACAATCTATTTAAAAATGCACTCTTCACATCCATTTGATATACAGTAAAGTTCTTGTGAGTAGCATAGGCAATAAACATCCTTATTGCTTCTAATCTTTCAACAGGAGCAAATGTTTCATCAAATCTATTCCTTCCTCTTGGCAATACCCTTTGGCTACCAATCTTGCTTTGTTTCTTACCACAGATCCTTCTTCATTCATATTGTTTCTGAAAACCCATTTTGTGCCAATGACATTTTGATGGGTTGGTCTTTGCACTAATTCCCATACTTTATTTCGTTCAAACTGATTCAGTTTTTCTTGCATGGCTTGAATCCAATGTGTGTCATTCAATGCTTGGGACACATCTTTAGGTTCTATTTGGGAAATAAAACAAGTGAACATAGCTTCTTGTTGGGCTCTAGATCTGGTTCTTACACCATTTCTTACATCTCCAATGACTAGCTCTGGTGGATGGTCTCTCAGCCATCTCACATCAGGTTGGAGTAAGTCACCGGGTTCGATCGTCTTCTGCAAATGTGTTATCTTGAGCAGCTCTCTCATCATCACTTAGTCAGCAGATTTTCCACTGTCTTTGAGATTCACTATCTCATCTTCACCTTGATTAATTACTCCGACTTTCACTTCAACATAGGGACTCTTCTCGCATAGTTGGGTGATTCAAACTTATCGACCTAACTCCTCTATGTCTTCTCCATTTACATTAGGTTTATCAAAGACCACATGGATAGACTCTTCTGTGACCATAGTCTTCTTGTTCAGCAATCTGTAGGCTTTGCTTTCAGCTGAATATCCCAAAAAGATACCTTCATCAGCTTTAGCATCAAAAGCCTTTAGATTATCCTTGCCATTGTTGTGGATGAAGCATTTACATCCAAATATTCTAAAGTACCCAACATTTGGCTTTCTCCCTGTCCAAATCTCATAGGGAGTCTTTGTCAGCTGTCTATTTATCATGCATCTATTTTGAGTATAACATGCAATATTGATGGCTTCAGCCCAAAACCTTTTAGGCAGACCAGCTTCAGCTAAGATGGTTCTTGCAGCTTCCTTAAGAGTTCTGTTCCTTCTTTCTGCTACTCGATTCTGCTGTGGAGTCCTTGCTGCAGATAATTCATGAGCAATACCATTTTCAACACAGTACTGAGTTATTATTCCATTGACAAACTCAATTCCTCTATCAGATCTTATCTTAATAATGGTTTGACTCTTCTCATTTCGAACTCTTTTCATCAGTTGAGGTAACTTTTGCAAAGTTTCTTTCTTTTTGCACATGAAAATTGTCCATGTATATCTTGAATAATCATCCACCACTAATAGAGTGTATTTCTTTCCACTTATGCTAGCTGGCTCAAGTGGACCAAATAGATCCATATGCAACAGATGCAATATCCTTGTTGAAGATGGACTTGACTTCTCTTTGAATGATGATTTGATTTGCTTTCCCATCTGGAATGCATCACAAACATTTTCCTTCTTATATATCGAGTCGTAGTCCTTCCACAAGATTACTCTTTGCAAGCTTGTTAATTGTCTTGAAAATCGGATGACTCGACTTCTTGTGCCACAACCAACTTGATTTGGTTGTACTCTTTGCTAGCGATATAAGTGTTTGTGTGGCGGTCGACCAATCTACCACATACATGTTCTTTTGTCGGATCCTTGCAATACTACTTCATTTGATTCGGTGTCTTTGATTTGGCACACTCCCATATTGAATCCAACATTATAGCCCTTGTCACGAGTTGGTGATGCTTAACAAGTTGAAGTTGAGGCCTTCAACGTATGCAACATCTGTGATTTCTAATCCATTTTTCTTGATGGATCATGTGCCTTTATTTCCCCTGAGCTTCATTTCCTCCAAATATGACTTTTGCACCTCTAATCTCCTTTAATTTTGAAAGATTTTTCTTGTTCCCTGTCATTTGTCTGGAACAGCCACTATCCATGTACCAGGTTCCTTGGCACTCAGCTGTTCCTTGAACCTGCAATCAAGGAAATCAGTTTTTAGTTACTCATACTTGCCTGGGTTCTGAGGGGTTAGTGTTGTAAGATGATCCAACCAACCTATAGCCAAATGATCTGACTCTAAGAGATTGCCATCTATCTGTGCCATAATCATAATTCACTTTGGCAAATTGCTTTGGGGTTTTAGGTTCATACAACTGTCTCTTTTGTCTGTATGCCTGTGTGTGTGTTTTAGCAATTTCCTTCTTTGGGTAGTTGTGATATTTCTGAGTGTAGTGCTTGGGTGCATATGTGTGCTGATGATAGTTCTTTTGCCATTGGAATGACCTTTGCTGAGATCTAGGCCTTTGCAATTTTGGCATATATTTCATAGGTCTTTGCTGATATTTCACATTATTCCAATCAGCTTGACTTGGGTAGTTTCTACCATTCCCATCATTTGTGTTCCTTTGATAGAACTTCTGGGGATTCTGGCAGCTCTGTTTCTTCTTCACAGAGTACTTCCTGTTTGGAGTTTGCTGAGGAACTCTGCTGGATTTCTTCTCAGTTGTCTATTTATCATGCATCTATTTTGAGAATAGCATGCCATATTGATGGCTTCAGCCCAAAACCTTTTAGGCAGACCAGCTTCAGCTAAGATGGTTCTTGCAGCTTCCTTAAGAGTTCTCGTTTCCTTCTTTCTGGCTACTCGATTCTCTGGGGGAGTCCTTGCTGCAGATAATTCATGAGCAATACCATTTTCAACACAGTACTGAGTTATTATTCCATTGACAAACTCAATTCCTCTATCAGATCTTATCTTAATAATGGTTTGACTCTTCTCATTTTGAACTCTTTTCATCAGTTGAGGTAACTTTTGCAAAGTTTCTTTCTTTTTGCACATGAAAAATGTCCATGTATATCTTGAATAATCATCCACTACTAATAGAGTGTATTTCTTTCCACTTATGCTAGCTGGCTCAAGTGGACCAAATAGATCCATATGCAACAGATGCAATATCCTTGTTGAAGATGGACTTGATTTCTCTTTGAATGATGATTTGATTTGCTTTCCCATCTGGAATGCATCACAAACATTTTCCTTCTTATATACTGAGTCTCGTAGTCCTTCCACAAGATTACTCTTTGCAAGCTTGTTAATTGTCTTGAAAATCAGATGACTCAGCTTCTTGTGCCACAACCAACTTGATTCGGGCATACTCTTTGCTAGCGAGATAAGTGTTTGGTGTGGCAGTCGACCAATCTACCACATACATGTTCTTTTGTCTGGATCCTTGCAATACTACTTCATTTGATTCAGTGTCTTTGATTTGGCACACTCCCATATTGAATCCAACATTATAGCCCTTGTCACAGAGTTGGCTGATGCTTAACAAGTTGAAGTTGAGGCCTACAACGTATGCAACATATGTGATTTCTAATCCATTTTTCTTGATGGATCATGTGCCTCTTATTTCCCCTAGAGCTTCATTTCCTCCAAATATGACTTTTGCACCTCTGATCTCCTTGAATTTTGAAAGATTTTTCTTGTTCCCTGTCATGTGTCTGGACCAGCCACTATCCATGTACCAGGTTTCTTGGCACTCAGCTGTTCCTTGAACCTGCAATCAAGGAAATCTGTTTTTAGTTACTCATACTTGCCTGAGTCCTGAGGGGTTAGTGTTGTAAGATGATCCAACCAACCTATAGCCAAATGATCTGACTCTAAGAGATTGCCATCTATATGTGCCATAATCATAATTCACTTTGGCAGATTGCTTGGGGGTTTTAGGTTCATACAACTGTCTCTTTTGTCTGTATGCCTGTGTGTGTGTTTTAGCAATTTCCTTCTTTGGGTAGTTGTGATATTTCTGAGTGTAGTGCTTGGGTGCATATGTGTGCTGATGATAGTTCTTTTGCCATTGGAATGACCTTTGCTGAGATATAGGCCTTTGCCATTTTGGCATATATTCCATAGGTCTTTGCTGATATTTCACATTATTCCAATCAGCTTGACTTGGGTAGTTTCTACCATTCCCATCATTTGTGTTCCTTTGATAGAACTTCTGGGGATTCTGGTAGCTCTGTTTCTTCTTCACAGAGTACTTCCTGTTTGGAGTTTGCTGAGGAACTCTGCTGGATTTCTTCTCAGTTGTCCTCTCAAGATACTCAACTCGGCCGCATTTCCTTTTCCTTTATATCCAAGGCCAGTTTGTTTGTGATTGTGCTTTGGAATGAATGTGTGTGCAACATTTGGTGTCTTGGATTTTTGAGATGCTTCATTACTTGAAGATCCTTTTTCCAAGATCACTCTTGGAGTTTGACTATGCACAAAGGAATTGAATCCTATGCATGTCTTGTCTCCACATTCTTTTTGGCTCATGATAAGGTCATCCAATGATTTAGATGCCTTTGTGAATGAAGCAATCACATTTTTGAGATCATTTTCTCTCTTTTCTATAGCAGCTATATCTGCTATTAGTTTAGCATTCTCAGCCTTCAGCTCTTTGTTCTCATCAGCCATGTGACTTAGAGTACTCAGCTCCTTAGTCAGCTGTGAGTTTTGGCTTTTGATTTGACTGTTTTCCTCATTTAAAAGTGTGTGTGAGGATTTAATGTGCTCAAAATCTTTCATCATTTTGCCTAATGAATCATAAAGATCAGTGGGTGATGAAGTGTGTGTGTCACAATCACTATCACTAGAATCTGAGTGAGATGAGTTAGAGTGTACCTCATCTTCTTGGTCAGGTTGATCTTGTTCTTTAGCCATTAGACAGATCATTGCTTCTTCCTCAGAATCACTTAGTAGTCAGCTTCACTACTTTCTCGAAATCTTTGTATCTTTTGACTTAGTTGTTTCAATATCTCGTGACCAACATTGCCCTTTTCTTTTCTTGCCTTCTTTCTCTCGATGACTCTTCTTTCTTCTTCATTCCTGTATTTATTGACTACGAGGATATGGACGATCAATAGAAAAGTGTCCTAGTTGTCTCGCAATTCCAACATAGGTTTTCAACTTTTTGATCGGCTCTCTCATTTTTTTTGTTGTCGTCGTCTTTTATATTCGACCTTTTGATACTCAACTCTCTTTTGTGGCCTATATTCCTTTGACTTGGAGGGAGCTGAGTGTCTTCTGGAGGATTCACCTTTGTTTCTTTTATAGTTCTTGTTAAAGAACTTGTTGAATCTTTTGACCATTAAGGCAATTTACTCCTGGTCAATGGCTTCCTTGACCTCAGCTCTCTTCCCATCCTTGACTATAAGTGCAGCTGTTTTGGGTACAATTGTCTCCTCTTGATCTTTTCTTCTCAGCTCAAATTCATAGGCTTTGAGGTCTGAGAATAGTTCATGATTGGATGTTTTTGATAGGTCCATCGAGTGCCTTAGAGCCATGGTCGTCATTTCCCACTCAGTTGGGAGGCTCCTTAGTATCTTCATGCACATTTCCTTTTGTGTGTATTCCTTTCCAAGTGCTGAGAGCTCATTTGTAATTTCAGTGAATCTAGCATCCATCTGATCCATTGTTTCACCTGCAAGCATTTTAAAGTATTCACATTTTTGAACAACAACAGATAATTTGTTTTCCTTAATTTGCTCTGATACTTCACAAATTAAAGTTAGTTTATCCCAGATTTCTTTGGTTGTTTTGCAAGATTTGACTTTGTTGAACATGGCTTTGTCCAAGGTCTTGTAAAGTATATCTTTGGCCACATTGTCTAGGTTGTATCCTTTTCTGTCATCATTTGTCCATTCAGCTCTTGGTTTTTCAACCATAGTTGGTCTAGGAGGAGCAGCCTCCTCTCCTTCAGCTGCAGCAGCTCTCCTTGCAGATGTGTCACTAATACATAAATGACATTAGGTAACACAAATTTTGTAGCACTTTTTACATAAGGTACATATGTAACACATGTTTGTAACACTTTTTACATTATAATATTTATGTAACACTTTTGTAGCACTTTATCAATATGTAACACTTATATGTAACACTTTTATATAAGTAACACTTTTTAAGTATCACCTTTTTTTGTTATTTCTTTTGTAATGTAAATAGGTAACACTTTTACCAATATGTATCGCTTATATGTAAAACTTTTATATAAGTAACACATTTTAAGTATCACTTTGTTTTTGTTATTTCTTTTGTAACGCAAATAAGTATCACTTTATTTAAGAAACACTCATGGCAACAATATATTTTATTGATTGTAACATTTTTTAAGCTATATTTTAGTAACTCAAAATTATATAACTATCATTAAATCATGTCAAAGATTTATTTAATTAATTGATGTCACCAAACCTAAAAATTGTAGACATCATGTACTCTGTTTTTTTAACTGAATTTTTGTTTACTTTTTACAAAGTATTTTAGTTTTGCTTTTATTTTTTTTATTTTTTACGAAGGCAATTAATTTCGTCTTAATACCAACGGAAACCAATTTTTAGACATCATGTATATATTTTATTATTATTATTTATTTATTTTTTAATTTTTACTAACAGAGACCAATTTCATCGTTAACCTTTTTTTTATTTTTTTTTACCTTTTTAAAAAACATTACCAATGAAAATTCATCGGAACCCTGTTTGACCATTCCTTCGAAATCCACGGTAGAACCAGTGTAGATTTGCTTCCCTAGCTTGGTGAAATCATAGGTTGATGCCATTTTTCTGAGTTTTTACCGAATGAACTTTGACGAACTTGCTCTGAAAAATGCTTCTTTGCTTTTGGAGAGATGAACAGTTTTGAGTAATGTGAGAGAAAAACTGAACAAAATGGCACATATGGGTTAAGAAAGGACGTGCTTTCAGTTTTTGAAATTTGATCAAGATCGACGGCTCAGATTTTAGCACGCCGATTAGCATTTAATTGCCCACATTTAATGCGGCAGCATTTATATCCAATCATATGCTTTGTCGTGCAGCTTTTGATTGTACCTGTCATTATTACGCTGACGTCATCCTTAAAAACATTCCCGCTCATTAAAAACGACTGCGTTTTTGTCACTTAGCTCATAAATGACTCAGCTTATTCCTTAGCTGACTCTACTCTTCTTCTCTCTATTCACATAGTGACTCAGCTGTCAGCTAACTCGTTACAGCTGACTTTACGATATGGCTGATTCACTTAGCTGATTTACACGCTCTGCTCTATTTTCATCTTTTCACGATCCTTCTCTTCTCTTTGAGTTTTCTGAGTGTCAATTCAGCTCAATTAACCCTAGCTCATGCTTAAGCTCTTCAAACCTTGATTCACATAATGGCTTTGTGAATATGTCAGCTAACTATTTATCAGTTGAGATGTATTCCAAGGTGATGTCTTTCTTTTCAACATGATCTCTTATAAAATGATATCTGACATCAATGTGCTTTGTTCTTGAATGCAACACAGGGTTTTGAGTGATTGCAATAGCACTTGTGTTATCACACATGATTGGAATCTCTTTTTCTTCAACATCATAATCTCTCAGCTGTTGTCTCATCCATAAGACTTGGGCACAACAAATTTGCCCGCAGCTATGTATGTACTGCTTTTAGGTGTAGATGTGGCTATTGAGTTTTGCTTCTTGCTAAACCAGAAACCAATCTGTTTCCAAGAATTTGACATGTACCTGAAGTACTCTTCCTATCAACTCTACATCCAAAGCATAGTCGAGTCCGAGTAACCAATTAACTTTGAATCCACCTTCCTTTGGATACCATAAGGTGACTTCCTGGCATCCCTTCAAATATCTTAGGATTCTCTTAGCTCCAAATATGGCTTTCCTTTGGAGCAGATTGGAATCATGCACATACACCTACCGCAAAGGTGATGTCTAGCACGCTTGTTTGTTAGATAGAAGCGGTGATCCAATAAGTGCTCAGATCTTGTTTTATCCATAGGCTTGCCATCTCGATCCATATCCATCTTGACAGATGTATTCATTGGTATTTTCACGAAGACTTCTCTTCCATACCAAATTTCTTCATTAAGTCTCGGTATACTTTGTTTGACTTATGAAGGTTCCATCCTTCAATTGTTTAACTTGAAGTCCTAGAAAGAATGTCAGCTCTCCCATCATGCTCATTTCAAATTTGCCTTGCATGAGGTTTGAGAACTTATCACACATCTCTTTGTTTGTGGATCCAAAAATAATGTCATCCACATATATTTGAACAAGCAGTATACTCTCTCCATCTTGAATTATGAAGAGTGTTCTGTCCATTTTGCCTTCGGTGAATCCATTATCTGTCCAAAATTGAGATAATGTATCATACCATGCTCTAGGTGCCTGTTTCAATCCATATAGAGCTTTCTTGAGCTTGTACACCTTATCTCCAAGAGTCTTCTGCTCAAATCCTGGAGGTTGTTCAACATAGACTTTTTCTTCCAACAATCTTTTTAAAAATGCACTCTTCACATCCATTTGATATACAAAAAAGTTCTTGTGAGTAGCATAGGCAATAAACATCCTTATTGCTTCTAATCTTTCAACAGAGGAAAATGTTTCATCAAATCTATTCCTTCCTCTTGGCAATACCCTTTGGCTACCAATCTTGCTTTGTTTCTTACCACGGATCCTTCTTCATTCATATTGTTTTTAAAACCCATTTTGTGCCAATGACATTTTGATGGGTTGGTCTTTGCACTAATTCCCATACTTTATTTCGTTCAAACCGATTCGAGTTTTTCTTGCATGGCTTGAATCCAATGTGTGTCATTCAATGCTTGGGACACATCTTTAGGTTCTATTTGGGAAATAAAACAAGTGAACATAGCTTCTTGTTGGGCTCTAGATCTGGTTCTTACACCATTTCTTACATCTCCAATGACTAGCTCGGTGGATGGTCTCTCGGCCATCTCACATCGGGTTGGAGTAAGTCACCGGGTTCGATCGTCTTGCAACTGTGTTATCTTGAGCGCTCTCTCATCATCACTTAGTCAGCATTTTCCACTCTTTGAGATTCACTATCTCATCTTCACCTTGATTAATTACTCGACCTTCCGACTTCAACATAGGGACTCTTCTGCATAGTTGGCTGATTCAGCTTATCAGCTAACTCCTCTATGTCTTCTCCATTTACATTAGGTTTATCAAAGACCACATGGATAGACTCTTCTGTGACCATAGTCTTCTCGTTCAAAGAATCAGTAGGCTTTGCTTTGTTGAATATCCCAAAAAGATACCTTCATCAGCTTTAGCATCAAAAGCCTTTAGATTATCCTTGCCATTGTTGTGGATGAAGCATTTACATCCAAATATTCTAAAGTACCCAACATTTGGCTTTCTCCCTGTCCAAATCTCATAGGAGTCTTTGTCACCGCTTGTCTATTTATCATGCATCTATTTTGAGTATAACATGCAATATTGATGGCTTGACCCAAAACCTTTTAAAGCGGAACCCGGCCTTGACTAAGATGGTTCTTGCAGACTTCCTTAAGAGTTCTGTTCCTTCTTTCGCTGCTACTCGATTACTGCTTTGTGGAGTCCTTGCTGCAGATAATTCATGAGCAATACCATTTTCAACACAGTACTGAGTTATTATTCCATTGACAAACTCAATTCCTCTATCAGATCTTATCTTAATAATGGTTTGACTCTTCTCATTTCGAACTCTTTTCATCAGTTGAGGTAACTTTTGCAAAGTTTCTTTCTTTTTGCACATGAAAATTGTCCATGTATATCTTGAATAATCATCCACCACTAATAGAGTGTATTTCTTTCCACTTATGCTAGCTGGCTCAAGTGGACCAAATAGATCCATATGCAAATGTATGCAATATCCTTGTTGAAGATGGACTTGACTTCTCTTTGAATGATGATTTGATTTGCTTTCCCATCTGGAATGCATCACAAACATTTTCCTTCTTATATACTGAGTCTGGTAGTCCTTCCACAAGATTACTCTTTGCAAGCTTGTTAATTGTCTTGAAAATCAGATGACTCAGCTTCTTGTGCCACAACCAACTTGATTTGGTTGTACTCTTTGCTAGCAGATAAGTGTTTGGTGTGGCAGTCGACCAATCTACCACATACATGTTCTTTTGTCTGGATCCTTGCAATACTACTTCATTTGATTCAGTGTCTTTGATTTGGCACACTCCCATATTGAATCCAACATTATAGCCCTTGTCACAGAGTTGGCTGATGCTTAACAAGTTGAAGTTGAGGCCTTCAACGTATGCAACATCTGTGATTTCTAATCCATTTTTCTTGATGGATCATGTGCCTCTTATTTCCCCTGGAGCTTCATTTCCTCCAAATATGACTTTTGCACCTCTAATCTCCTTTAATTTTGAAAGATTTTTCTTGTTCCCTGTCATGTGTCTGGAACAGCCACTATCCATGTACCAGGTTCCTTGGCACTCAGCTGTTCCTTGAACCTGCAATCAAGGAAATCAAGTTTTTAGTTACTCATACTTGCCTGGGTTCTGAGGGGTTAGTGTTGTAAGATGATCCAACCAACCTATAGCCAAATGATCTGACTCTAAGAGATTGCCATCTATCTGTGCCATAATCATAATTCACTTTGGCAAATTGCTTTGGGGTTTTAGGTTCATACAACTGTCTCTTTTGTCTGTATGCCTGTGTGTGTGTTTTAGCAATTTCCTTCTTTGGGTAGTTGTGATATTTCTGAGTGTAGTGCTTGGGTGCATATGTGTGCTGATGATAGTTCTTTTGCCATTGGAATGACCTTTGCTGAGATCTAGGCCTTTGCAATTTTGGCATATATTCCATAGGTCTTTCTTTGATATTTCACATTATTCCAATCGGCTTGACTTGGGTAGTTTCTACCATTCCCATCATTTGTGTTCCTTTGATAGAACTTAAGGGATTAAAGCGCTCTGTTTCTTCTTCACAGAGTACTTCTGTTTGGAGTTTCTTTGAGGAACTCTTTGGATTTCTTCTCGGTTGTCTATTTATCATGCATCTATTTTGAGAATAGCATGCCATATTGATGGCTTCAGCCCAAAACCTTTTAGGCAGACCAGCTTCAGCTAAGATGGTTCTTGCAGCTTCCTTAAGAGTTTTGTTCCTTCTTTCTCGCTTTCTCGATTACTGTTTGTGGAGTCCTTGCTGCGAGATAATTCATGAGCAATACCATTTTCAACACAAGATCTTGTTATTATTCCATTGACAAACTCAATTCCTCTATCAGATCTTATCTTAATAATGGTTTGACTCTTCTCATTTTGAACTCTTTTCATCAGTTGAGGTAACTTTTGCAAAGTTTCTTTCTTTTTGCACATGAAAAATGTCCATGTATATCTTGAATAATCATCCACTACTAATAGAGTGTATTTCTTTCCACTTATGCTAGCTGGCTCAAGTGGACCAAATAGATCCATATGCAACAGATGCAATATCCTTGTTGAAGATGGACTTGATTTCTCTTTGAATGATGATTTGATTTGCTTTCCCATCTGGAATGCATCACAAACATTTTCCTTCTTATATACTGAGTCTCGTAGTCCTTCCACAAGATTACTCTTTGCAAGCTTGTTAATTGTCTTGAAAATCAGATGACTCAGCTTCTTGTGCCACAACCAACTTGATTCGGCTGTACTCTTTGCTAGCAGATAAGTGTTTGGTGTGGCAGTCGACCAATCTACCACATACATGTTCTTTTGTCTGGATCCTTGCAATACTACTTCATTTGATTCAGTGTCTTTGATTTGGCACACTCCCATATTGAATCCAACATTATAGCCCTTGTCACAGAGTTGGCTGATGCTTAACAAGTTGAAGTTGAGGCCTACAACGTATGCAACATATGTGATTTCTAATCCATTTTTCTTGATGGATCATGTGCCTCTTATTTCCCCTAGAGCTTCATTTCCTCTAAATATGACTTTTGCACCTCTGATCTCCTTGAATTTTGAAAGATTTTTCTTGTTCCTGTCGTAATATCCGGCAGCCACTATCCATGTACCAGGTTTCTTGGCACTCAATTTGTTCCTTGAACTCGCAATCAAGGAAATCTGTTTTTAGTTACTCATACTTGCCGAGTCCCGAGGGGTTAGTGTTGTAAGATGATCCAACCAACCTATAGCCAAATGATCGACTCTAAGAGATTGCCATCTATATGTGCCATAATCATAATTCACTTTGGCGGTTGCTTGGGGTTTTTAGGTTCATACAACTGTCTCTTTTGTCCGTATGCCTGTGTGTGTGTTTTAGCAATTTCCTTCTTTGGGTAGTTGTGATATTTCGAGTGTAGTGCTTGGGTGCATATGTGTGTTTGATGATAGTTCTTTTGCCATTGGAATGACCTTTCTTGAGATCTAGGCCTTTGCCATTTTGGCATATATTCCATAGGTCTTTCTTTGATATTTCACATTATTCCAATCACCTTGACTTGGGTAGTTTCTACCATTCCCATCATTTGTGTTCCTTTGATAGAACTTACTGGGGATTCTCGGTAGCTCTGTTTCTTCTTCAGTACTTCTGTTTGGAGTTTCTTTGAGGAACTCTGCTGGATTTCTTCTCAGTTGTCCTCTCAGCATACTCAACTGGTTGTTTTCCTTTTCCTTTATATCCAAGGCCAGTTTGTTTGTGATTGTGCTTTGGAATGAATGTGTGTGCAACATTTGGTGTCTTGGATTTTTGAGATGCTTCATTACTTGAAGATCCTTTTTCCAAGATCACTCTTGGAGTTTGACTATGCACAAAGGAATTGAATCCTATGCATGTCTTGTCTCCACATTCTTTTTGGCTCATGATAAGGTCATCCAATGATTTAGATGCCTTTGTGAATGAAGCAATCACATTTTTGAGATCATTTTCTCTCTTTTCTATAGCAGCTATATCTCTCTATTAGTTTAGCATTCTCAGCCTTCAGCTCTTTGTTCTCATCAGCCATGTGACTTAGAGTACTCAGCTCCTTAGTCATCTGTGAGTTTTGGCTTTTGATTTGACTGTTTTCCTCATTTAAAAGTGTGTGTGAGGATTTAATGTGCTCAAAATCTTTCATCATTTTGCCTAATGAATCATAAAGATCAGTGGGTGATGAAGTGTGTGTGTCACAATCACTATCACTAGAATCTGAGTGAGATGAGTTAGAGTGTACCTCATCTTCTTGGTCAGGTTGATCTTGTTCTTTACCCATTAGACAGATCATGGCTTCTTCCTCAGAATCACTTAGTAGTCAGCTTCACTACTTTCTCGAGTCTCTTTGTATCTTTTGACTTAGTTTGTTTTCAGCTAGATCTCGGCACCAACATTGCCCTTTTCTTTTCTTGCCTTCTTTCTCTGATGACTCTTCTTTCTTCTTCATTCCTGTATTTATTGACTACAGGATATGGACAGTCAATAGAAAAGTGTCCTAGTTGTCTGCAATTCCAACATAGGTTTTCAACTTTTTGATCGGCTCTCTCATTTTTTGGGTTGTCAGGTCTTTTATATTCGACCTTTTGATACTCAACTCTCTTTTGTGGCCTATATTCCTTTGACTTGGAGGGAGCTGAGTGTCTTCTGGAGGATTCACCTTTGTTTCTTTTATAGTTCTTGTTAAAGAACTTGTTGAATCTTTTGACCATTAAGGCAATTTACTCCTGGTCAATGGCTTCCTTGACCTCAGCTCTCTTCCCATCCTTGACTATAAGTGCAGCTGTTTTGGGTACAGTTGTCTCCTCTTGATCTTTTCTTCTCAGCTCAAATTCATAGGCTTTGAGGTCTGAGAATAGTTCATGATTGGATGTTTTTGATAGGTCCATCGAGTGCCTTAGAGCCATGGTCGTCATTTCCCACTCAGTTGGGAGGCTCCTTAGTATCTTCATGCACATTTCCTTTTGTGTGTATTCCTTTCCAAGTGCTTTGAGAGCTCATTTGTAATTTCGTGAATCTAGCATCCATCGATCCATTGTTTCACCGCAAGCATTTTAAAGTATTCACATTTTTGAACAACAACAGATAATTTATTTTCCTTAATTTGCTCTGATACTTCACAAATTAAAGTTAGTTTATCCCAGATTTCTTTGGTTGTTTTGCAAGATTTGACTTTGTTGAACATGGCTTTGTCCAAGGTCTTGTAAAGTATATCTTTGGCCACATTGTCTAGGTTGTATCCTTTTCTGTCATCATTTGTCCATTCAGCTCTTGGTTTTTCAACCATAGTTGGTCTAGGAGGAGCAGCCTCCTCTCCTTCAGCTGCAGCAGCTCTCCTTGCAGATGTGTTCACCTTCATTATTTGCAGTGGCCCATCCTCTATCACTATCCACATCTCATCATGTAAGGCTGATAAATGAGCCTGCATACGTATTTTCCAGTCATCAAATTCTTCAATGGTGAACATAGGAATGCATGTCAAATTTGCTTCTATGATAATAACTTTGTTGTTTTAAATATAGCTTTTGAAAGAACAAGTGTTAAAAACTTCTTTGAAAGATTGGAGATCTAGTTTAGTAACCAGTGCGGAAGGCTCAATGAACCAACCGCTCTGATACCACTTGTAGGTCCCAAGGGGTGTGAGTAAGGTTTAGAAGGGGGGGTTGAATAAACCTTACCAACTTTTCGATTTTAGTCCTTTTAAAATATTACAGACTTAAATACACAGCTAAGTCCTTAAGGGACAGCTAGGTTAGTTAACCAGCAGAGTTAGCCACTCAACAAACTCGATTGAGCTGTTGATAGAATAACTCAGTTGTTTAGTCTAAACCTTAACTTGGCTGTGATGAGATTTTCAGCGAAAGACTTAACACCCTTGAATTTGGTTTAAGTTTGCTTTAACACTTGGTTTTAGCACTTTGTTAATTATCAGTTGGATACTCAGCAGATATAAAACAATATGCAGAAATTAAATGCTGAAATGTAAATGACACAATAATTTTTATAGAGGTTCGAACATAGGGTAATTCTCCTACTCCTCTCTTCTCCAACTCCTGGAGGAATCCACTAAGTATTGATCAGAGTACAAAGTGGTTATCAGTACAGATACAAGTCTTGATCACACAGCTGACTTGATCTTTTGGGACTCAGTCTGGAGATGCCTTGGTCACACAACTGGCTTCTCGTCCGACTCAACTTCTTCACAGGCCGGCTGCCTTGCTACTTTAGCTCACTTGCTCAAGCTTCTTGGATTTGATCACGAAGCCCTCCAATAAATTGAGACTGGTTCGACATTGAACCTTTCTACAATCCTCCTTTGAATGTAGACCCCTTTTGATTCTTCAAAAGTTTCCTCTTCAACAGTTTGAAGTTGTCTTTCCTTCATAGCTTAGTGTTGGATCGATTTCCTTCGAAATTTAGGCTTGAGAATTTGCTTGAATAACTTGAGAATATTTTGCTGGTTACAGTTTGAATAATGCTTGTTATCTTAGGTATGCAAGGTAACCCTTTCTCAAAGTGATTCCTCAGCCTTTTATAGTGAACTTTTAAAAATCTGCCCGTTGAATAATGCTTGACTTCTCCTCTTTTCCATACTCAGCTGTTTCACAGCGGAGTCTTCAATTCAGTCTTCAGTTGATTTCTTGTATATCCGGGCATAGTTGACTTGACTCGGCTAAATGCAGTCCTATCTATTACAATACAAATTACAAGGAAAATGGGGTACCAACTTTCTAGTCTAAGTTTTACATGGCATTCATCAAAATCTAAGCAATAAATTTCCCAACATCGTCCCCCTCCTCCATGACCTCGACCTCTTCCTTGGCCTTGTCTACGAAACCCTCCACGTCCTCGACCTCTTTGGGACATGCCTTGGTTTGTCTCTTTCTCTTTAAAGATAGCTTTGCTTTCAAAGCATGTTCCACCAATTCTTGAACTGGTTTTTTCAATCTTTCTTCATGAGCTTGCAAAGATCCGGCAAGTTCATCAACGATCATGGTGTCCAAGTCTTTGGACTCTTCAATGGCAACAACAACATAATTAAATTTTGGATCCAAAGATCTCAAAATTTTGCCAACAATTCGATCATCCTTCATATCATCTCCATATCTCTTCATTTGATTGGTAATAGCCGAAACTCTTGAAATGTAATCCGAAATAGACTCGGAATCGTTCATATGTAGAGATTCAAACTCACCTCTTAATGTTTGAAGACGGACCTTTTTTACTTTGTCAACTCCTTTAAAAGAGGCTTGAAGAATTTCCCATGCTTGCTTGGAGGTAGTTATCGCAGCAACTTTCTCGAACATCTTCTCATCCAAACTTTGGTGGATGAGTGTGAGCGCCTTTTGGTCTTTCTTCTTGGCGGTTGCATCATCTCCTTCAAGACATTTCTCCACAGGTCCCATACTTCATAGGCTCCAAGCAAGGCTTTCATTCTAATACACCAATTATCATAATTTTCTTTGGTGAGTGATGGAACTACAAATGGTGTTCCGTTTGACATTTTTCTTCAAACTTTGGCCTCCAAACACAAGTGGCTCTGATACCAATTTGTTAGAAATTGGAGAGCATATATTACAAATAACTCACACACACAAGAGAATAGAGGGGAAAACTTATATTATTTTATTATCACTTTCTTCACTTTTTCAAATGACTCCATAACAAGGGTATTTATAGGTGATACCCAAGATGAACATACACTTAAGCATGCATCAATTTTTAATTTTCATACATTCACCTATCCTTATTAATGCACAAAACCAAAAGTCACATACATGAATTTCATTTATTCATGCATAGAATATACTAGAACTATGGCAAAAACTTGTGTAAGACGGTCGCACGGTGCGACGGGTGATACTTTTAGTGTAAAAAGTGATACTTTTGGTGTAAAAATTGATACCTTGACTGAATACACTGAAAGTAAGTGTATTCAGACAAAGTGCCACTTTTTACACCAAAAGTATCACATTTTATACTAAAAGTATCACTTTTTACCCTAAAAGTGCAATCCGTCGCATCGTGCGACCGTCTTACAAGAGACATACTCTAGAACTATTTTACTTCAATGAATCTAGTTTATAATTCAACAAATTGGTCTTCTTGATGAAATTATTTAGAGCCACCAAAAGAATGCAGAATCAAAGTCCATTAACTAACTAAAACTAAAAGCAGAGAGTTTTTTTCTCACTGCCTCATCATACTTTTGAAAAGCACAAGTGCAGTAATAGATGTTGATTTCCAAATTAGTCAATATATTAAATAATACCTAAAGGTCAAAGAATATATGTCAGCTCATTTGAAGCACGCTCAATACACATGTAGCTTGTTTTCCCATTTTACGAAATGATTTACCTAACTGAAACTTACCACAAAACTAAAAACCATTTTGTTTGACTGGTTATGTGTCTTGATTGACTCTGCTCATGGACACTAATCAATATATTAAAAATATATTTGGTGATAAAAATGGAATTATGTTTGTTTGTGTGTTTCTTAGTAATGTTTCAAAATTTTATGTATAATATAATTTGAAAAGTTGATAGGGGTGGATGTACTACCAATATTTAATTTTGTAACATGATATTATATTTGTAAGATTTGCAGGTGGTGAGTCTCATTAGATTGATATATTTTGAAAATAGTAATATATTAAATAAATATAGGTGGTAGTGGGGTTCCCACGAGGTTAATTTGAAGAAACAATTGAGAACAATGATTGATAAGTGATTACGTTAGGGGTTAAAAGTTGGAATTACATGTTTGTGATGTTATTTTATTTATGTGAAAAATGGAAGAACAGAAAAAATAGTGATTTCCAATGGAATTTTTTCAAGCAAACATGATTCTATTTTTATATGAATAGTATAAAAATGAAAGAGGCGATTGAAAATGAAACTACACAAGACCTTAGGATGCAATTGGATATACTTTCATTTTGAAAATTTTCATTTTGCTAGAGAATAGTGGTAAAAAAAATTTTGGAAGAAAAAAGGTGAATTTTGAGAGTGTGATTGGATGTGAGATGAAAAAGTAATGATGAAAGTTGATTTGATTTAAAAATATAAAATAATGATTGGTAGTTAGAAAAGTGTGAGTGGGTGAATAGTGAAATTTATGGGAGAATGTGTAATAATGATTAGTTTTTTGTGGAAAAATGTGTAGATATGATTGATAAGAGAAAAAATGAGAAAAAGTGAAACTGAGAGAATAGTATATTTTCTGAAAATTTTTATTAACAATCGCATTTTTGGTTAAAAATATTTCTCTAGCGGAACGAAAATGGAATTTCTTCCATATCCAATCGCAACCTTAGTTTTTCCAAAAATTATCACATTACAGAGCAAGATTGCCCAGAGATAAAGAACCAATAGCCATGCACAAGATGAAATTGACCACAGAGAGAGACGGAGATTTTATCCTACAATTCCAAACAACTTCACGAGAGGGGTCAACAAGAATTTGAAGACATACCAGAGTGTAAGGATCATTTTCCATTTGTGTGGAGCTTCTACGAAATCTATCTTTTCTTGGTATGATAGTACCAGCCCCTTGGAAAGAAGGTATGTTGTCCTCTGATACTTCCAACTTATGAGTTGTTCCTCCCTTGTAAGCAGTTCCAGTTTTCATGCCATACCAAGGCTGATCCCCAGGAAGATACACTGACACGTGTTTGGCTCCCTGTTGAAAATTGTCATATGTATTTATTGGAGACACAAAAGGAGGGGAGATGCCTGAAGGAGGAGAAATGGAAATATAAGGCTAAAAGTTGCAAAATCTTGTTAGTGGCACCTGAGTGTATATTCCTTGTACCAGAAGACTGTTTCCAACCTTAAACGCCTTGTCATTGCTGAATGTTTTCTCATCAGAAGGAAATTCCATCCAAAGAGGACGAGCGATAGAGATGCCACTGGCATTTGCCTCTCTAAATAATGTGTAAAAATAAGGGAGCAACATATAACGTACATGTATGGATTCCCTCATGAGTTCCACATTTCGTTCTCGGAAACCACAACAACCACAAAAGCATCATTATCAGAAACAAGAAAGAAGTTAAAAGGAAAATTTGTAGGTATAAATTAATCATACTCAAAAAACCATTTAATCTAAATGACCAATATTTGCTTACAAAATCTCAATCAACACCATCAAACATAGAACACTCACGGCGCGCACACACACACTATTATAGTTTCGCTTAAACCAAAGATCTAGTCCTACACGCAAAAAAGATATCATACCCAAACAACCAAGGTTCCGTCTTTTGGTGTCATGATGAGCATGTGCTCTAAAGAAGGGATAATAGGCACCCATACCAAATAACCAATAACTTCGGTATTAGGATTACCAAAAAATCCACCAATATCCGCACCTGTAAAGTGCATACAGAATTATGGAAATATATAGATTAATATACCCATTATGATGCTAATAGGCAATTTACTAACCAGATAATGATATTCCGGTGAGACCAAGTGTGAAGATCATGTGAACTGAAATCCTTAAGTGATCCCATTCTGCTGAATTGCCTCCGGTCCGAACTGCTCCATATCTTTGACTTCCTGGGAGAAAAGCTCTTGACAAAACAAAAGGTCTGTCTTTTTCTTCACATCGCTTAACAAGCCCATCTGCTGTAGCCATGTGGAAGTAATAGCCATAGGCATTGTGACTCTCTATGTTCAACATCTCCATGGTGTAAAGCATCTCTCGACATTGAAACCTGAGGCATAAAAAAAGTTTTTATTTCATTAGAGAACTAGGGCTAAGTAATGTCACAACATTACTTTGACGAAAATAATTTTGGAAAATATACTTCCATCGACTTTGAGTCTCATGCTGCAATCAATTTGGGATGACAGTATAACTAGTATATTTTCAACACTTCACAGATTTAACAAGTTTCTGCAGGCAACAAAGAGCTATTCAATTATTTACTAGAAGACCACATGCTTGGTGAAGTAAGAAAACAAAATAGAAGTGATTATCCCTCAAATTTTGTCCATTTTGGTGCTACAGTGAATGCCAAAGTTCTTGCTACGTATAGATCTCGTATTGTCATAAGAACTATCAATCCAAAGTAGTGGATAATTCATTCTTAAATGTATGAGAATTGAAACACCTCTTATTAGATCACGAGACATGGAAAGTTAGCTATTGGTTCCTCAACACTAAAATATAGAAAAAGACATCAGTTTATCTCCCTTACTCCAGGGTAAAGCTCTGTTAGTGTACTTTAATTTGAAGCACAAGTTCACATGTTGAAGAAAACAGATTATGACCACATAGAATGCTTTATCACTAGTGAACATTATGTTCAGTACTTCAAATAGTAGTCGATCACTTGACATCCTTAAGATATTATTGCACCCAAGGCATTTGAAACTCCCAGCTTCCTCGTGCAGCTATATAATGGATCATATTTTACAATAAAAAGGGGGAGAAAGTGCATAACTTACACAACAACATATGATTCATTAGCGATGCGTAATTCAGACTTCTGATGATCTATTTCAAGCTTCAAATATATGAAAAAGGTATATGCATGGAAAACCAGCCTTAAGATTCTCAAAACCAAAAATGATATTATAGAACATGATAAGAGTGGAACTAACGAAAAATATGATTTAGCAAGACATGAATACATCTACGCTATTGTTATCTCTGTAAATTAACAATAATTAGACATGATTAGTTGATAAACCGAGCTACAATTATTTTGCTACAAAGAGATGAAACCAAAATGACTAGTCTGTAATAAAAACAATTAGCACAATAGCTTAAAAGAATGTAGAATCAAAATCAAAGGTTTACCTCGGACCATTCAATACGAAAGGTTCATTCATGTCATTCCATAGTACAACGATGGGGTAGAACCAACATAATTCTTGTATGAGAATTTCTCGCCCACCAGGACCTAATCTCTGGATTCACCGTATCCAAGTACGATAAGGAACCAGGCCAGCACCATCCATCATAATCCTTTCCAGTTGCGTCCTTTACATAGTATCCCTTTTCAGAAGCCTCCTTATGTATGAAATGCGATTCGTCCCGCTTGATGTGAGGATCCACAATAGTTACCATGTGCCTACCTTTTGCGGCTAACTTCTTCTGCATCTCTTCAGGGTTAGGAAATAGAACCCTGTCCCATGTAAAATACTTCTTCCCATCCGTATGCTCAATATCAGGCCACAAAACATCATAGGGAATATCATGCTCGTCAAATTTGGTGTCAACATTATAAACATCCTCCTCATCCCTATAATTCCACCTACACTAATGATAGGCAGTGGCAAATAACTGCAGCAAGGCCGGTGGTCCTGTTACACTATCTTTTGGCCCTGGACCTACAAAAAAGAATGCATCCACCACACCACCCTCGCTCATCCAAAGAGTATCAACCCTCTTCTCATTAGAAGTCGAAAACAAATTCCATCCAGGGACAAGAACGTCAATATGCATTTCGGCAGCATTCAACCAGAAAAACCCGGAACTCCCCCATGATTTACCGTGTGAAATAATAAAAAGAATGCTCCCATAAAGTCCAAATGGCGAATCATGGATGTACTCGAAAACATCGAGATTGAAAAGCCTATAGGGCTCAGAATCCTTAGTTCCAGGCCCTCCAGTTGGCTTTAAGGCTAAACTAGTGGCATGTTCTGGAATACCATAAAAAAATCAGCATCATAAAATGACACGTTGAAGCTAATGCTCTGTGAACCATAGAGCATTGTATCAGTATGGCTCCTAAACTTCTCCTCCCAATCCTCATTTTCCTCTTTTTTCTCCCTAAGTTGTTCAAAATCAAACATGCCATTTGAGTTCAGAGATAAAACATTTTCCTTTTTTACCGCTCTCCCTCAAAGACCTCGAAAGGGTCATTGATCGCGAAATTCTTACCGCAAGCGTACGGTGTCAAGTTTTATTATAGTTTTGAAAGTATGGTTATCGTCTCCACAGGGATTGTTATCGAATTTTATACTAAGTACTATAATTAAACTAGCTTAACTCTATCTGGAAATCGAAAAGAGATGATGATTTATTAAACTAAAAATAAACAAATAATTGGTTCAGAAAATTTATTCAACACTTAAGAAATGAATTCTAGAGGGTTGATTTCACCTAGTTATCCCCTATGTTTAATCCAGTTTATTAATCACAAGTTATTAATCTATAAGCCAATATTCCTACCGTTTATCACTTCCTCTCTCGAGTGCCAAGTGATTCTAGGTTCCAATTTCTGATTTCGATATCTCTATAAAAATTATAAATTAAACCCTAATACGCTCAATGAATATTCTATCACAAGCTTCAAAAGCTTCATAAACCTCTCGATTCTATGGAATCCTAGGTTGTGCTATTCTATGGCCAGGCGTTCAATTACCTCTCTCGAGTGTCAAATCAAACACGCCAAATAGTCTAAACTATTGATCAGATAATCCAGATGCAATCAAATCAAATAGCACAAATAGATTAATAAAATGCAAATTTTATAAACTGGAAATCAAAACATAGGTTCAAACGTAAGTTACATCAATCCCCTAGATAAATAGGTTTAGCTCATATTGGATGTACAAAAACTCATGAAGAAATAATTATACATCTCAAAAATCGACAAAGAAAAGCAAAGAAAGTATTGAGAAGAAAAGAGAAGGAATTCTCTCTGTGTCCAGACGAGAAGTGCCTCCAATTGCCGTCCCGAACCCTAGCTCTGTGTCTCTTGCCTTGCGTTGTGCTCAAAATAATGTCCGACGCCTGTCCCGTACGCCTCCATGGTGTATTTATAAGTTGAGACCTCGAAAACGCATCAAAAGCCCAAGAAATAGAATCAGCCCACATTCAGTCTTATCGCGCTGCAGCTGCATTGGGATTAGCGTGATTAGCTGCAGCCCCCTGAAGAATGTCCTGCTTGCCGCTCAATGCACGCCCATCTGCCCGGTCCTGATCGTTGGCGCGCTGCCCAGCCTTCGTCTTTGCCGAAGCGCTTCTCCTTCTTCACTCGCCGCACCCCGGGCTGAACGCCGTCTCTTCTGCTTTGCCGAGTTGCATGTCTGCAGCGCGCCCTATGGACCTGAACGCTGCTACAAATAGATTGGGCGCTGCAGCCCTTGATTTTGGGCATTGCAGCGCCCGTCTTCCCCTGCTCCGCTGTACCAATTTTGACCCTCGCGCTGCGGCGCGGGGGTTTTGGCGCTGCAGCGCTCGTTCTCAGTCGCTAATTTTCCATTTTTCCGCTTCTAAAATGTGATCTTCACCGTCCAAACACGTTTTTCATCATTCTTGATCAATTTAGGCTACCAAAATTAGTCCCGACTCACAAACGACAACTAATTACATGAATTCGACTCAAACGACGCTAAAATACTCGAAAACACCGCAAAATTCTAGTCTAGAATATTCAATACATTGGTATAAAAACCAACTTAACAAATACCCCCAAACTTAGACGTTTTCTTGTCCTCAAGCAATTACAGACTCTAAAAAACGATAAACATGAAGGAACCAAAAATGAAGACGACTGACTCAAACGGACTAACTGCAAAACTTCACAACCAAACTCATTTGTCAAATTTCGTTTCACTATCAATCAAGCACGTATTTTCACAATGTGATCATGAAGGTGGAATGTTCATGCCAACCCCGTTTTCATTATCCAGCTAGATTCACGAAATCAAGTGTTTTCAAGACGATCTACTTTCTGAATATAAAGATGAGATGCTTACCGGACTCCATAGGCCTGTCTTTCGCACTAGTCTCCACTAATGTAGGCTAATGTAACACAAGGATCAATAGGACTTTCAAAGCTTGTAATGTGGGCTTAGAGTAAGGTAGGAAAATATGGGATTAACTGGCTCAAATCACCCAAACACACAATTATCACTTGGAATCATCAATTAGCAACTACCTTCACTTTTTGATATCTCCGATGTTTATGAACCTTCAATCCCGCTGATTTTTCTCATTTTTTTCTTTCTTTTTTTTTCTTTTTTTTTTTTTTTATTTTTTCTTCGAAACCCCCAAACTCAGTTTTTTGCATACATGGGATTTCATATTTTCTTTTCTCGGTCAACTTCATTCAATTAAATACATACCCTTCTCATCATACGCTCCTCAACCTTCAACATTTTTCTATACCTTGTGTGTATGAGTGATGGGTATTTAAGATTTTCATATTTAGGCTCTGGGTATTAGATTGGTTGCCAAAGAAACGGGTTTATACGGCTCAAAGGGGGACACTAGGGAAAATATAATACAAAGGTAGGCATTTTAGGCTCTGGCTTGTTCAACGATGGCCTAAATCACTTCCTTAATGTTACTTCACCTAGGATTTCGCCTCGACTAGTGATCAGACAAGTTCTAGAATCCGGTGGGATCATAAAGGAACCACTCAATTGCATAAATCATCCCCAAATAAATCAACAGAGTTAAGCACATAAATGGAATTAATGGAAAGAAGATTAAATCACAGTTCAAACACATGCTCTTTTGACCGCTCAATTCATATTCAACAAATTCACTTAGTCATGCAGTTTCACAGTTTTACAGACGACCCGACTCGACTCTGGACTTTTTTTTCTTTTTTTTCTTTTTTTTTCCGACTCAAGACTCAACTCGATGAATAAAAACAGACTGCACCCCCCCAAACTTAAAACGACATTGTCCCCAGTGTAGAGGTGGGAAAAAGGACTTTCCTGGTAGCAGAGGAGCGAAGGCTCCTTAAGTCATGTGGTACTACTACGTGTATGCGGTGTCTCGTATAAGCTCACGATGCATCCTTGTGCACAAGTTCGTGGGTGTTATATGCCTCTGAGGTGTGGTCTTGTTCTTCTCATTTGCCTTAGCCCGGTCCCTCTTTGGTTTCGCATTTTTGCAACCTAGCAAGGTAGACAAGTAAACAAAACTCGTGGAGCCATGGAATTCAGTTATGGGTGAGAAATCGAAAATCAAAGCACATACATAATGCCCCCAAGTAGAAAATATAGTGTCATGTCAAAAAGATAAGCATAGATATGCAAGATAGCACTAAACAATGTGAAATTCCCATTGGGGCATTTTATCAAACACCTCATATGCATGAATTTGGGCAAAGATAGTGAATGCAACGGATAACTCAATTCAATCCCAAAAATCAACACCAAGCCTAAGTCTAGCATGAGCAACCAATCCACAAATCAACAACAATTATCCTAGCACTACTACACTCCAATCACACCAAAAATCACAATATGGGGAAAACCATGGGGTGGGGTTTGGAAGTTGCAAACTTACCAAATAATGAGTGGAGGAGATGAATATGGTGTGTGTGGTGTTATAATGCTCCTTTGTGAAGATGGAGTGGGATATGTGGGATTTGCACAAATAAGAGGGGTGGGGTATGATGCAACTTACTACTCCTAAAAATGCAAAAAATTCAGAAAAAACAAAAACAACTACTAAATTATATTAAAACTAAGAAAGCAATAAAAGGGGCTTGGGTTGCCTCCCAAGAAGTGCTAAGTTTACAGTCTTCAGCCAGACTATGTCAGATTACCCTCAAGTTGGGGCTCCAATACGCATGTTATCCACATTGCCCTTAGAAACTTCCCAACCTCCAATGTCTTCAGCTAGATTCCCAACCATCTTCTTACCATCATTTAATTCAAATTTTAGTCTGTCGGTTAGATGGATGGTGAATACAACATTCTCCTGATTCGCCCGCAATGTTCGCTCCCCCATTTCTACATCGATCAAAGCCCGTGTTGTAGCTAAAAATGGTCGCCCAAAGATGATAGGTATTTTCTTCTCCTCGTTCGCGTCCAACACTACAAAATCCACAGGAAAAACAAATTTATTAATTATTACCAATACGTCTTCAATGATTCCCCACGGATATGCGATGGATCGATCATCGAACTGCAAAGTGATATTGGACGGCTTCACCTCCCCGAGCCCAAACTTTGTCACATCAGAAAGAGATATAAGATTCACACTAAACCCAAGATCATAAAGTGGTTTCTCAAAGAAAACTCCTCCAATAGTACAAGGTATAGTGAAACTCCCTGGATCCTTCATTTTCTGAGGTAGTTTACTTTGGACTATTGCACTACATTCCTCTGTCAAATAGACAGTTTCAAAATCTTCCAACTTTATTTTCTTGGATTCCACTGGTTTCGCATAAATAGGTGATTCTTCGGGGCCAGGCTGAATTTTTGCTTCATTTTTCACGTAAACTGCATTGCAGTGCTCTCTCGGATTAACTTCAGTATTACTTGGGAACTTTCCTTCACGCTGCAATGAATTTGCGGTAGAGCAATCGACCCATTTGTGTCTCGATCGACCCAATATGCATCTCCATTTGTGCTCATCTTAATATTCAGACCATCAATCTGTGCCTCACTCCTATTCATTCGGTTCCTGGTCTCTCCGATGAATGAGCCGAGCATCTCCTCTAGCGATCGCTTCTTTTTACCTCCGAGTGCATTGGAACTGGATGGGTTTGGATAACCTGAGGTGGATTCAATACGTTCTTATTGTTGTTATAAGAGAGATTCTCATGATTGCGAAGTCCCGGGTGATAGTGAGTTGGTAATTGATTACCCCTGTTATTAAAATCCCGGTTATTCACATAATTGACTTGTTCGGTCTCGTGAGTGGCGGCTGCATGAACGGCTGCGGGTGGGAGCACGGCTTGTTGTGGTGTGCCGCCAGTATTCATGATTGCTAATTGCTTTGTCAGACTCGAGATTTGAGCTGCCAAAGTTGACATTGTATCAAGCTCAAGAACACCGCAAATCAAGCTTCGCCAACCTCTCTGGAGGGCCATTGATAGTTGTTTGTGGCCATTTCTTCAAGTATAAGTAAGGCCTCAGTCAGTGTTTTAGCCATCAATGTACCTCCTGATGCCGCATCTAGTATCATCCTTGTATGCCCATTCAGCCGATTGTAAAAATACTGAACCCTCAGCCAGTCTGCATAGCCATGTTGTGGGCATCTCCGCAACAGATCCTTAAATCGCTCCCAAGCTTCGTATAACGGCTCAAAATCAATCTGTTGGAACCGGCTATCTCGCTCTTTAGTTGGAGTGTTTTGCTGGGAGGGAAAAATTTTGCTAAGAATTTTTGAGTCAGATCATCCCAGCTCGTAATACTCCCAGGGGAGAACGTTTGTAACCACTGCCTGGCCTTACCCCGGAGTGAAAACGGGAAAAGCCTCAGTCTAATGGCCTCGTCAGTCACACCATTCATTTTGATGGTGTCGCAAATTTCCAGGAATGTGGCCAGATGTGTATTCGGATCATCCACTGGACTCCCCCCAAACTGATTCTGCTGAACCATGCTTATGAGGCCCGATTTCAATTTGAAATTAATCGCATTTATGGGCTAGCGCACAATTCCGGAGTAATTCTAGTTCACGGTCGGCAGAATGTAATCCCAAATTACCCTTTCTGGTGCCTCAGGCTGTGGTGGCACATTCACGACCCGATTTCCATTATTCTCATTGTCCCCGCCTTCTATCATTGCTCGATTCTCTGCTCGCTTTGCTGCTCGGATTGCTCGAAGTGTCCTTTCAATCTCTGGATCAAAAGGAAGCAAATTAATATCTTTGGAATCTTGCATAAACAGACAAGTCAAATGAGAAAAACGAAATTATAATTCCTATACTAGTCTAGATTAGGATTAAAACTACGTGGTAATTAAACCCTAATGCTCAATGAATATTCTATCACAGGCTTCAAAAGATTCATAAACCTCTCGATTCTATGAAATCCTAGGTTGTGCTATTCTATGGCCAGGCGTTCAATTACCTCTCTCGAGTGTCAAATCAAACACGCAAAACAATCTAAACTATTGATCAGATAATCCAGATGCAATCAAATCAAATAGCACAAATAGATTAATAAAATGCGAATTTCATAAACTGGAAATCAAAACATAGGTTCAAACATAAGTTACATCAATCCCCTAGATAAATAGGTTTAGCTCATATTGGATGTACAAAAACTCATGAAGAAATAATTATACATCTCAAAAATCGACAAAGAAAAGCAAAGCAAGAATTGAGAAGAAAAGAGAAGGAATTCTCTCTGTGTCCGCATTTGCAAGTGCCTCCAATTCCGTCCCGAACCCTAGCTCGTGTCTCTTCCCTTGCGTTGTGCTCAAAATAATGTCCGACGCCTGTCCCGTACGCCTCCGTGGTGTATTTATAAGTCGAGCCCTCAAAAACGCGTCAAAAGCCCAGGAAATAAAATCAGCCCACATTCAATCTTATCGCGCTGCTGCAGTATTGGGATTAGCGGCTGCAGCAGTCATTTGGAAGAATGTCCCTGCCGCCTGCTCAATGCACGCCCATCTACGCCCGATCCCGATCGTTGGCGCTGCAGCCTCGCTTCTGCGCTACGCCAACGGCCTCCTTCTTCACTGCCGCACACCGGGTTGAACGCTGTCATTGCTGCTGCTTTGCTCAGTTGGCGCGCTGGCCGCTTCTTTCTTTGACGCCGCAGCAGCGCCCTATGGACTTGAACGCTGCTACAAATCGATCGGGCGCTGCAACCCTTGATTTTGGGCGCTGCAGCGCCCGTCTTCCCCTGCTCCGCTCATTGTACCAATTTCAACCCCTGCGTTTCGGCGCGGGGGTTTTGGCGCTGCGGCGCTCGTTCTCAGTCGATAATTTTCCGTTTTTCCGCTTCTAAAATATGATCTTCACCGTCCAAACACGTTTTTCATCATTATTGATCAATTTCGGCTACCAAAATTAGTCCCGACTCACAAACGATAACTAATTACATGAATTCGACTCAAACGACACTAAAATACTCGAAAACACCGCAAAATCCTAGTCTAGAATATTCAATACATTGGTATAAAAACCAACTTAAGAGTCATGCCTAATAACACCTTCATAACCGTCAGAAAGATATAAAATAGACAATATACCTGAACCATCCTCATTTTTCTCCGCTTTCAACCTCTGTAGCCACAGCTTTTTGTCAAAAAAACTCGGGTACAATCACATCAGGAACCTCAAATCTCTTCTAGCGTGTGCCGATATTTTGATCCTCGTCAATTTTGAGCCTCATCACACCATCTTGATAGGTCAATATTGTGAGAACCAAAGGCTTTATGGGTTTCTCTTGATTTTCAGAATTTTCTTGATTATTCTCATTTGGGATGAGTTTAGCCACGATATCACCTTCAGTAATGGAGACATCGATGGCGATTAATGGGCAGGAGCCCGGTTTCTGGTAACGGTCACGTTTGCAGAATGGGGTCTGACTGCAGCCTCTGAACTCATCTTTAATCCAAGAATAACCACAGTTTATGAAGAGGAGAAGAAATAAAAAAGAGCACCGAGGTTTTTCCATGGCTTCTCAATTTAATTTCATGTGAACATAAATCACTGTGAAGAGAAATCGTGTAATTGGTAGAAATGGCTTAAAAGATCAAGAAAATCTATGGAATGTATGGAAGTTAGTGTAAGAAATGAGACTGGTGAGTGGTGAGTGAGACCAGGGATGGGTATGTTTTTTATTTTCATCTCAGCCCCTCAATCTCACACCATTCTCACTTACAGAACTAAAGTTCCATAAATTCCCAGATTAGCATCATTCATTACATAAATTCAGATGAGACATCTTGTTGTTCAACAAATTACAAAGGTGCCTAACACAAGTAAATTATCATTTAGGATTGCAATAGGAATTCTTTCACTAAATATAATAAGTCATTTTCTAGTGAAAACGGTTATCACTTTTTCTTTTCCGAGTGAATTAAGTCATTTTTTAGTGAAAAGGTGTGAGACCCCGAATTTTGATTAATCAAATCGTAATGGTCCGGATATTATATCGTGTGACTAAGTGTCACAATTTGATATTAATAAAATATAGTTTAATTTCTTTTATTCTTAGTATCTAAATTAATGTTATTTTACTTCCCTAATTACTAATTGCTAATTCTAACTACCCCTAAGTGATATATTATTAACTTAGCTTATGTTATATGATTTAATTAATAACTATAGGAATTGTGACTTATCACTAGAATTGATAAGAGGTGATTGACTTATATAAGGGAATTGGACTATAAGGCTAGTGATAAGAGGTTGAGATATGATAATAGGATGTTAATATCACCAAATACCAAAAAAAAAATATGGATGGATGGATTAGTAGTGGACGACCAGTTAGGGGAGGGGAGTGACAATTTTTGTCTTCTTCCTTTTGTCCTTTTCCTAGCATGCTAAGTCTTCCCAAACCTAAGACACACCAACCCCAAATCCCATGCACCCTTCCATTGCCCAAGACTTGAGCCCCCAATTTTGCATGCTCAAGAAAAAAAATAATGATGGTTATGCATTGGGGGGGGGGCAGCCATATTGGTAAGAGGAGAAGAGGCTTCCATTCTTTCACTACACTTAGAAATTTCCTCCAAGTAAAACAAGCAACACCTCCTCACCACTCCAAGGGGCCGAAAATTTTAGGTAAAAATGTAAGGAAAATTCTACAATTCTTCTTCTAAGACCAAACTTAGCTTTCCACTATCCCTTAACTAGAGCTCTTGAATTATAGGTTGAAGAAAAGGGGCAAATTTTGGAGAGTTTAGGCTTAAGGTTGAAGCCTTGGAAGCACTCAAGAAGCAAGTTAAGGTAAACTTACAACCACATTCCTTACTTCTTTCTTTTCTTTTATTTCTCCAAATTTTGTCCTCATCTTGACCCTCAAAACCGCCACATAGGGGTTGTTCTTAGAGCCTTGAGGGGACCTTGAGGAAGCTTGGGAAGGCTAGAAATTATCTAAGACCATCTTTACCAGAAAGCTCTAAGAAGAGGTGGGTGAATTCTTTTAAAACTCATGACTTTATTTGTACTAGTAAGGTACACGTGTGTTGCATGTGTACCATATATATTTATAAATTTATTAAAGAAATATTAATACTATATTATATAATTTAATTTATTATAGATATTATTCCTATGTTATGTAGTGAAGACATTGTAGAACAAAAACTCCTATGAAATAATAAAAACTAACATTATTGTATAAATGTATTCATAAGAGATATTTTATTTAAAGGTTAATTTCAAATGTATAGATTGAAAAAACAGAAGCAAAACATGGAATGATTCAAAATTATGTTGCATCAATTAAACGATCTTCAACGTTCTATTTTGAATTGCTTAAAACAATAACGATAGGTCCATGAAAGCATCATAAAGTATACATAAGAAAGAAAAGTTATTCCGCATTCCATCAATCTTTCTCTTTTTTGATTTTAGCAATTGTCATTGTCTTTTTCTTTGCCCACTGTTCTTGATATTCTGTAGAGTCTCTTCATTACTTGAAATGTCAACCGCATTAACACTTTGTGTTTCTGGTGTTTTTTTCCTTTTGATCATCTTCTTTGGCCATCCCATCTTTTTTGACCATTCCATCTTTATTTTTTACTCCAGTATAATTGGCGGACGTAAATGATGTCTTTTTTCTCTTGTCTTTTTTCAAAGTAGATTGTATCTTTTTGACTCCCCCGGCTACCACATTTAGTTTCACATTCACTACTTGTGTTTTTTTGTTAAGAGCAACAAGGAAACGAAAATATTTTTGATGTCTGCAAGTATAGCCTTTTGTAGTATTTTGACTCATGTTCGCCCTGATTTAATAAAATAAAAACGGTCAATTTTTCATGTTCAAAGAAATTCATTTTAATCATAAGATATAAATGTACAAAAAATCCATATTGATTTATTGTGTTATTATATTTGTTATTATATTGTGTTATTATATAGAAAAATAATCTATAATAAAATATTATCACCTGTTCAATTGTAGTTAAATACTCATGGACGGGGCATCCAATAAAGATAGTGGTTGCCTCTTCAAACATAGTAATCATTGCATTCTGACTGTCTTGGATGACACTCAAAACCAGTCGATATCTACAATTGACAAAATATTTTTTGCGGTATTTGATGGATGAATGAATTATATTTGTTTTTCAAATTAAATTAATACATTGGCATTGTTTTGATATTTTCCTCATTGCATTTGTTACAAGTCGCAGTGTCTTTACTTTCAAAACAGAACCAGAACATTTCTTGCATGAGCCATACCACAGGGACGATTTATTTTAAACTCTTTCGACAACTCCTTTGAAACAATAATACAGATTCTGTAAATAGGAAAAAAATTAGAAAAAATATAATTGAAAAAATGATACAGAATGTTCATAACAGAAAAATATGATATTAATTAATAATTATACCTCAGATAATGTATCTCGGTTGTTTATGATATCACTAAGGTTCACTTCTTTTACATTTTTCATTCTTTGAATCATTGATAATTTTCGGACTTTCATAGGGTTATCAATAGAATGTAACCTATGTAATATTAGATAACGAATGTGTTATTTTGAAATCAAATCAATGTAGTTTACATATTTATAGTTCTTTGTTACCAGTTTCTCAAATGTTTTGTTTCTTCACAAGTCGGGTCTATCTGTAGTATTGATGCTGATGTAGTTTGTATCTGTAATTCACCTAAAAATAGATCAAGGAAAGTTGAAATTATAACAACATACATGAGAATCAATCATTTAAATTATTATAATTTTAAGACATTAATAATAATAATAACAATAATAATAATAATAATAATAAGAAAAAGTATTTTTTGAATAAATTGAATTTAGAAAGGATTACCAAGGTATTTTTTCGGGGTGACTTTAGTGATAGCAACTATCGAATTTTGATCAAGACTATCTTCCAGTACCTTTCCTTCGTTCGTCGCCATATCTTCCCATAAACAAATAATTATGGGATGAAATCTGTAAAATAGATAATAAGTCAATATAACGCTTATCTAATGACGTAGTAGTTTATAAAATAGCATCGAAGAATTACGTTAATTTAAAGTGTGTTTTAAAATTCAATGGGGAAAAATAATACAATATTAAAAATAACAACATTTTTCCTTACAAGTTGTTAATTATAGTTATATCTCTGACAGTCTTCAATGTGGTCCTCGAATTTGTGGTCATTCTACATTCCCCCACTCCTAAGACAACTCCACAAATATCTGCACGACATTATTTGCACTTATAATAATATTATACTACAGTCAAATAATTAGTAAACAATGAAGAAAGTTTACCAACTCCATTTTTGTGTAGTTCAAGATTTATATCATTGAAATCCACAAAATTGTAATCAAGTTTATCTGCAATAGGTTCTGGCGCGTCATTCACAATAGAATATTTCTTTAAGACCAACTCCTTTTCGGGATGTGCATTAGGAAATAGTGGATTAACTTTTTTAACATCCGTATTTGCAATCATATATGTATTATTAACAGCGAATTTGCCTGCAAAGTAGTTGACGTCATCATTGAAGATTATTACGCTAATTTGAATAGCCTGCAGAAAATAGCAATTTTATTTATAATTGTTTAAACACAATAATTGTTTAAAAGTAAATATTACAGTTTAGTTTATATTCTTACTTCTTAATCTATCATAATCATTTTATGTATCTTGGAAGAAAAGTTATGCCCGCAAGATGTTGGAGATCCAACTCGTAACGCCTTCAAACGTAACGTGAATGACTTTTGATTTATATTCAACATTCTTATTGGGATCGTTGAATTTATTGGAATGATTGATTGTTTTCCTGCAGTACGACAAAATTAAAATATTTTATGTCATAATCAATTTTGATGAATTACATTAATTAAAATCTTTGATAAATAATTCGTGGATTCTAAACAAACAATAAAGGAAAAAGTTATAAACTTTAGAAGAGATGCCTAAAATGGCACATACCCTATCTATCATCCTTATATACATTAAACTAATAGTTTTAGCAACTATCTAATGATCAAAAAAGCAGATAAGAATCATATAAAAACCATTGCTCTCAAGTCTCATCTAAACCCAGTAATTCTCAAGTTGAAGAATTTCATTAACTATCTACGATCACCAATCATATGTACTATCTTTCAGCTTCTAAATACCAGATTGAAGCAAGATGACAAGAATTTCAAATATAATGCATCTTTTTTTATTTCTTGTCATTTCTTCAATATGAACTATCTCATTAGTTAGTGTCACTAAAAGCTAATGGTAATGATGAAGATCCAAGAATCTAAAAATCCTAAATTGGAGTTCTGCCACAAGTGTGAGACTAATTGTCATATTACAATTCATTTCTTTGATGAAAATATATTACATGATAAATTATCTGGGCATTTTCCAAAAAACATATATGGCAAACCAATTAACTAATCATAACAATTTCGTAAGTTTAATGCTATGTTAGGACTTAAGGGAGTAGAGTCTTAGACTATACTGAAGAAACTGTTTGTGATTATATTAATAAAGAGTTGCTATTGAAATGTGTAACATCCCAATTTCATAAAAATAGAAATATACGATTTGCGATTTATTAAAGTGCTGGGAAAAAAAATAAGCCCAAGCTTGAAAACGCATTTGTTAAGGGAAATAAATACTACGACTTGTCATAAATGCGGAATACTCATGGAAACCGTGTCCAAAAATTTGAAAACAAAAATCCGTAAAAGCTATTTTGTTTTTAATATCATAAAATACATCAAATAAAGGGGCCCTTTAAATTCTTGATTCGACTTTCACCGTCCCCTTTGCCACGCTCCGGCTCCTTCATTCATATGTGGAAAAACATGGGGTAAGCATACAACAGCCCAGTGGGGACGCAATGTCTAAATTAAATACATAGCACAATCATTAATTAATGCATACACACCTATGCTTTTCATGCTTTAATCATAAAAGGCCCGTAGGCCAATTATGGGTGTACAATTAAGTACGTTCATTCTTGTACAATTAAGTACCTTCGTGCTTGTACAATTAAGTACCTTCGTATCATGTCATGTTTAACGTGCACATACATAAATAATCATACAGGCATTTAAAATAGACATAAGCAGTAAACCCCACCTCAAATGCAATAGCTTCATGAAATAAATGCAAACGTGGATGCATAGTGTTCAAGTTCATCATCTCCTACCGCATCTCTCTTTCATCTCCGACAGCGGTAACTGGCAGCGACGATCGGTGGTCATGGCAGTAGCCGACTTCTCCCGCTTCCTTTATTTCTTTTTCCCCCTTGTTTTTTTATCTTGGGTTTTAATTATGGGGCTTTAGGTTTGAGGAGGTGGTGGCCATGGTGGAGGTGTCGGTGGTGGCGGCGGTGGAGCACGGGGGTGATAGTGGCGGCGGTTTTAGAGGAAGAAGGAGAAAAGGAATTTATCTTCTTGCTTGGTGTAGAAAATTGTGATAATAACCCTAGGGGAGCTTTCAATTTATAGGCCAAAGATTCAAGGGATATATGGTAAGATAATTTGCTGAAATCTATTGCCATATATGAAGGATTTTTCTTCCCTTTCATATGTTTGATTTATTGCCATTTTTACATGATTTTTCCTTTTTATTCTGGAATAAAATCAGAAAATATTACCCCCAAATTAGGAAATTTAAGGTTTCTAATTTTAAAATCACCCCCAATATTGGTTCTAGTCGAACCCTAATTTTGCCCTAATTTAAATCCCAATTTGTTAAGAACCGGGTATTAAAACTTACCACCCTTAAAATAATTTCGTTCTCAAAATTCAATTCTTACCTCAACTTAGAAATTCTGGATACGTAGCTCGAACTTCTTCTTCACGCTCCCAAGTTGCCTCATTGCTCCCATGCCCTTTCCATTGTATTTTAATTAGCTTGTGTATCTTTCTCTCTAATATCGCCAATGGTGCTTCTTCATAGGTCAGATCATTGTTTATATCTAGAGTTGTATAGTTAACCATGTGACTATGGTCGTGCACATATTTCCTCAACATTGACACGTGAAACACGTCATGAACAGAAGACAGATTTGTTGGTAGGGCTAGTCGATAAGCTAAATCTCCAATTCTCTCAAGAATTTCAAATGGCCCTATAAACCTTGGCTTTAGCTTCCCCTTTTCACCAAAACGGATAACACCTGTCATGGGTGCTACTTTCAAAAATACATTCTCTCCTACATCGAATTGCAAATCTTTCCTCCATCTGTTGGTGTTCGATTTCTGCCTATCTTGGGCTATTTTGATTCTATCCTAGATCTTCCCTATCATCTGTATTGTCGTTCCACTAATTCCAGTCCCAAAATCTTATTTTCTCCCACTTCGCTCCAGTACAACGGCGATCTACACTTCCTGCCATATAAGGCCTCGTATGGTGCCATTTCGATTGTTGATTGATAGCTATTATTGTAGGCAAACTCGATTAAAGGGAGGATTGTCTCCCAACTATCCCCCATATCAAGAACGCATGCCCTTAGCATATCTTCTAATGTTTGTATCGTCCTTTCTGACTGTCCATCTGACTGCGGATGGTAAGCCGTGCTAAAACTCAATTTTGTGCCTAAAGCGCTCTGGAGACTTTTCCAGAACTTTGAGGTGAATCGTGTGTCTCTGTCTGACACAATCGACACTAGGACCCCATGCAATCACACTATTTCCTTGATATATATCTTCGCCATACTGGTCCATTGTAAAGGTCATCTTGACTGGTAGAAAATGCGTTGAGTTGGTAAGTCTGTCCACGACTACCCATTACACTATTTCCCTTGGCTGAGTGTGACAGTTCAACCACTAAGTCCATCGTTATGTGCTCCCATTTCCATTCTGGGATATCTAGGGGCTTGAGTAATCCAAACGGTCTCTAGTGTTTGGCTTTCACTTGCTGGCAGGTCAAACACCTTTGCTACGAATAGTCCAATGTCCCTTTTCATGCTTCTCCACCAAATACTTCCCTCAGGTCCCTATACATTTTTGTGCTCTCAGGGTGGGCCGCATATGGCGTACAATGAGCTTCTTCCAGAATTTCTCTCCAAAGGCTCTCATCCTTAGGAACACATAACCTTCTTTCATAAGTCAGGACACCATTATTTGCCAAAATGAAACCCTTAATATCCCCAGCTTGAGCTCGCTCTCTCATCTTATTCAGAAATTTATCCCAAGGTTGGGTCTCCTTGACCCTGTCTCGTAGTGTTGGGCATACCACCAACATTGCTAGAATGGCTTCCGTACTCTTTGGTGGTGTTATCACATCGATTCTCATTATGGCAAACTAATCTACCAATTGTTTTTGTTCTGTTATCAAACTTGATACCTCACCTTGGGTTTTGCGGCTAAGCGCATCAGCGACCATGTTAGCCTTACCCGGGTGGTAGTGTATGGTACAGTCGTAGTCCTTGACTAACTCTAGCCATCTCCTCTGCCTCATATTCAACTCATTTTGAGTGAAAAAATATTTTAGACTCTTATGTTCCATGTATATCTCACACTTTCCCCCATACAAATAGTGGCGCCATATTTTCAATGCATGAACTACCGCAGCCAACTCCAAATCGTGTGTGGGATAACTCATCTCATGCGGCTTAAGTTGCCTAGAGGGGTAAGCAACCACCTTGCCATGTTGCATCAAAACACATCCCAACCCTTGTTTCGATGCATCACTGAAAATAACAAATTCCTTTATCGGGTCAGGAATTGTTAATATCGGTGCGAAGGTCAGTCTTTGCTTTAACTCTTGGAAGATTTCCTCGCACTTCTCGGTCCATTCAAACTTCTCTCCTTTTCTGGTTAAACGCGTCATAGGTGCGGTTAATTTTGAAAAACCTTCGATGAATCTCCGATTATAGCCCGCCACCCTAGAAAACTGCGTACTTTGTTTGCATTTGTCGGGGCTTTCCACTCGTTGACTGCCCCAACCTTGATTGGATCAACCTCGATCCTCTGAGCAGTCACCACATGCCCAAGAAACACGACTCTGTCCAACCAGAATTCACATTTCTTGAACTTCACGTACAACTTCTCCTTGCGAAGCGTCTCTAACACTATCCTCAAGTGTTCTTCGTGTTGTTCCTTACTCTTTGAATATACCAATATATCATCGATGAAGACTATGACGAATTTATCTAGAAAGGGATGGAACACCCTTTTCATCAAGTCCATAAACACCGCTGGGGCATTCCTCAAACCAAAAGGCATCACAACAAACTCATAATGTCCATAAAGCGTCCTAAACGCTGTCTTTGGGATATCACTATCCTTAATCCTCAGTTGGTGATACCCGGACCTCAAGTCGATCTTAGAAAATGTGCTTGCGCCTTTTAGTTGGTCGAAAAGGTCCTCGATCCTTGGTAGTGGATACTTGTTTTTCACTGTCAGGCGATTCAGCTCCCAATAATCGATGCACATTCTTAGTGTTCCATCTTTTTTCTTTACAAATAGAATTGGTGCCCCCCATGGAGACACGTTTGGCCGGATGAACCCTAACTCGAGTAACTCCTCGGTCTGCACTTTCAATTCTTGTAGTTCCTTGGGTTCCATTCGGTAGGGTGCCTTGGATACCGGCGCTACCCTAGATACCAAATCTATTGTGAACTCCACTTGTTGATCCGGTGGAATTCCCGTCAAATCTTCTGGAAACACATCCAAGAATTCTCCGACGATTGGCACCTCAGCGGGGGTTAGCTCTAATGGTGAGCCTACTATGTTTACCAAATACCCCTGGCAATTTCCTTTCTTTAGTACTTTTAGCATCTCCATTGCTGATATAACACGAGGCACCGTCCTTGTCTTAGTGTCGTAGAACTTTATTTCCTCGTCTCCGGCAACTTCAAGGCTATCTCCCTCTCTAAGCACTTGATGCTTGCTTGATACTTGCTAAGATAGTCCATACCCAAAAATACATCAAAATCCTTCATGTCAATTATATACATATATGCCTTAAAGTCCTTTCCACCTATGTTGACATCTATGCCCTTAACCCATGAGTCAGTAAGTATTGATTTTCCTGATGGCAGGCTAACCTCAAGTGATTCGTCTACTATTTCTTCTTACATCTGGTTAAGGCATATAATTTTGCAGATATAAAAGAATGTGTGGCACCAGTATCTAAAAGCACAAAAACAGGTATAGTAGAAATGGTTAGCATACCGGACATTGTACCTGGTTCATCCTCTGCCTCTTGTTGTGTCATGGCATACATCCTAGTTTTCCCTCCTGTTGTCTTCTGACTCGTGCATGTCTGTGCTCCTTCATTCTTAGGTCATTCCCAAGCTCTGTGCCCTTCCTTCTTGCACCGAAAACAAGCATTCTTTCCAAATAAACACTCCCCAGCGTGATTTCAGCCACAAACAGAGCAATGTGGTTTCTCCTTTGGTAGTTGGGGCGCAGGGTTCCCTCCAGTCTTAGCCTGTTTATTCTGAATCCTACTGCTAGTCTGGCTAGGGCCTTCCCATTTCCTCTTAGGTGCCTCAGTTACCTTATGGAGGTTCCAATCCAAATTCATATTCACAGACATTGTTTGAGCCCGGTCTACTGCCTGAGCATACGTCACCTCTCCCAAAACATTTATTACGTCACTTAGTTCTGGGCGTAGGCCTGCCACGAACCTCTTTGCTTTTTTCCGATCCGTGTCAACCAAATGGGTGGCATAGCGGGATAATTGATTGAACCCACGCTCGTAGCACACTGACATGCTTCCTTGCGTCAGATCTAGAAATTCCCTCTCTTTCTTGTGCCTATATGTCTGTGGGAAGAACTGTTGGATCACGAGATTCTTGAATTCATCCCATGTCATTGCCTCTCTCTGCTCGTTTGTTATGGTGCGACGATGAGAATCCCACCAATGTCTAGCATCTTGTTTGAGTTGGAAAATGGCACAAGAGACTCGTTGTGCATCCGTGCATGCAATCAATTCAAATATGCCTTCCAGTTCTCCAATCCATTCTTCCACTGCAAAGGGGTCCTCCCGCCCAGTGAGGGTGGGAGGTCTATAACGCCGAAATTGTTCCACAACTTGCGAAGTATCGTCGATTACTGTTGGGTGATGCTGACCATTCTGGGTGTTTGACATGTTTTGTTGAACTAGACCTTGCACGATTGTGGTCAAGTTGGCCACAAGGTTCTCCAAGTTGCCTTGTGTTGGGAGATCTCTCCTAGGTGGTGCCATCCTATAATCAATGAAATACAATATGCTTAAATTCCATAAAAGTTTATAACTTAGGAAGAATGAGCAATTAGTCTCAGATCAACGAGTTCATGCTATGTCCAATAATAGGTCCCTATTATTCCCCTTTGAAAAAAAAACTGCACGCTTGTACATATACAATTTTTTTTTGGGAAAACCTTGCAGACTGGTACAACTACAATTTTCGATCTTTTTTTTTTTGAATTTTCAGCGAAATTATAAGTACTATAGTGCGCAGAAAATAAACCTTAAAGACAATATTACTTTTATTCATCAACTTCATAATTTAACAACCAACTTTGAAATAACAAAAGGGAAATGAAATAAACAATCTACTAGAATTGGACAAAGTCCATCTTATTCATGCATAGCTATCTATTCTAAGCCAAAATTACTTTAATCATCCATGTACTCATCGTCCTCTTCAGGATCCTCTTCCTCTTCGGAGTCTTCTTCCTCCTTATCTTCTTCTAGTAGCGAATCTATCCACTTACCACATAGTATGGCAGTAAATGCCCCATAGTTGATCTTAAGCTTGTTCTTAGCCTCATCATACCTCAACAAATCAACATACACCTTTTCAAACCACAATCTCCATTCAGAGTCGACTAATCACCCTCCAAAAGAGCTTGAACTCACTAGGAGCCCCAATAACATCTCTAACCTTGTACCATTCCTGATGCATCCTTACAATGTAAGTCCCTATACCTTCACTTTCTTCCCATTCACAATTCAAATACCTCTCCATATCGATTTCTAGCGGGTATCCCTTCCAGCTATTGGTGTTCTTCCTAATAGCTAACCTGATTCTCTTCATCTGTTGATTATGGGATACTTAGTGTTTTGTTCATTTCAAAGAAAACAGTCTCGTATCATATGTTAATATAACTGTAATCATAGCATGTGTGAGTATAGCGAACATGAAATTAACTATGTACATGATAATACCTTTTCTCTTCAGAGTCAGCGTGGCTTGAGGTGGTGGATAAGTCGACTTCTTTACTGTTATCATTTTACTTGAAAATAGTCATCTTTGTAAAAATTCAAGACCCTTTTTTTTTAAAAAAAAAAATAATTTAGCAAGTCTACAGGAAAGATAAACCCGCTCTAATACCACTTATGTAACATCGCAATTTCATAAAAATAAAAATATACGATTTGCGATTTATTAAAGTGCTGGAAAAAAAATAAGCCCAAGCTTGAAAACGCATTTGTTAAGGGAATAAATACTACGACTTGTCATAAATGCGGAATACTCATGGAAATCGTGTACAAAAATTTAAAAACACAAATCTATAAAAGCTATTTAGTTTTTAATATCATAAAACAAATCAAATAAAGGGGCCCTTTAAATTCTTGATTCGACTTCCACCGTCCCCTTTACCATACTCCGGCTCCTTCATTCATCTGTGGAAAAATATGGGGTGAGCATACAACAGCCCAGTAGGGATGCAATATCTAAATTAAATACACAGCACAATCATTAATGCATACACACCTATGCTTCTCATGCTTTAAACATACAAGGCCCGTAGGCCAACCGTGGGTGTACAATTAAGTAAATTCATGCTTGTACAATTAAGTATCTTCGTGCTGGTACAATTAAGTACCTTCGTATCATGTCATGTTTAACGTGCACATACATAAATAATCATACAGGCATTTAAAATAGACATAAGCAGTAAACCCCACTTTAAATGCAATAGCTTCATGAAATAAATGCAAACGTGGATGCATAATGTTCAAGTTTCTCATCTCCTTCCGCATCTCTCTTTCGTCTCCGACAGCAGTAACCTGCAGCGACGATCGGTGGTCATGGCGGTAGTGCTTCTCTCGCTTCCTTTATTTCTATGTCATAAATTGAATCTAGAGAAACTAAAAATCAATATCAAACTTTTATGTAGCTTAAAGAACAACAAATAAAGCATATTATTGAAACAGCCGAGCCGTATATAGTACCTTCGTTGTAGCTTTGTAAAGTAGAAAATATGTTAGGGAGTATTGTAATTTTAAAAAATAATTTTTTTTTAATTAGGCTAAACTCTAAGGGTAGTATTTGTAATTATCCATAATTCTTAAAACAACGAAATCCCTCCATATGTATGCTGATGCTTTTGGGGGTGGATTTGTTGTTTCTCCCACCCATGAGTTATAAAAAAAAGAAGAAAAAGAGGCACTTAAAAAATGTCGAATATCTGAGTTTTGTTCCTTCAAAGAAAGAGTATTCAACAATTTGCATCCAAAGACTGATAAAAAATTAAATGTTGCAGAAGAGAAATATTACAATATTATCTCACTTGATGGAAATAGGTGATTCTCACTTTCAACAACTATGACTTCTAATTTATTCACTATTATTGCAATTTATTTATTGCTAAAATAGCCCCATTGATCGTGTTATGACTTCCAATAGGCACATTATCAGAACAAGGCTTGTTTTGCAATACTCTGCCAATACCTTATTAGCTTCTGAAGTAATCAAGCTCAGAAATGCAGCTTTAAATACCTAAACACATATCTTAAAAAGCAAAAACATATGCACCATCATGAGAATCAAAATTAAAGCATCAAGAGCGCTGATGAGGTTCAATCATCATTAGCACTGAATTGGTCGGTATTTGAACAAACAAAGTGTGCCATGAATCCCAACAAAATGTAATTCACATAATATACTTCATAAAGCATAATTTGGAATGAAATATGCATAGAAAAACTAACAAAAACATACCAGGCCTGACTTTAATTTCTTTGCAAAATCACTTCTCTTATTGCACTCCAGATTTTCAATTGAAGTTTAGTGTTGCAACTCCCTCAACCTTGATTTTTAATGTCTATTTTGGTTTCCTTATGTTTTATTACATTATAACTCCAACTCTAATATGGACAGTCCTATGAACGTTTCTGGAATGTAAGCAATCAAGCAAGTTATTAATTACATTAGTTTGACACTCAAAGGTCACAAGAATTTAATTTGTTATATGTAGAGAAGTTAGAAGGTTGTCATTAACCTGCTCAAAATGGTAACTGATGTACTTATGTTTTGTCACTATGATCCTACTATTTTTAGTGGGACTTCATATGTGGAACTAATGAATTAACGGGGAGAAAGGGATCCCACATATCATATATCCACATGCATAAGAAGGGATAGCTATAATAATTAATAATTAATAACCTTTAGTATCGACCAGGATTAATTTATATATATATGCAGAGCCTATTAAACCAAAAGAGGTGGGAGGCGAAACCAATCAACTACTAATGATGTATAAGATTAATTAGGTAAAAAGAAAAAAAAAATAAGCACCATAATTGCCATTAAATTCTCATTATACTCCCTACCATGCACCCCATTACCATGTCCAATTAACGGAATTAATTGCCACCATCTAATTATTAATTAAACCTTTTAATCATCTCACATTTAATTCATGACCTTAGGACCACTCCTTTTTCTTCTTACCATACGTTACCTTGTAATTGAATAGTGGTAGTAAAAGGAAAAGATTTTTGTGGTGTTAGTGTAGTGTTTTTTGGCTGTGGTGAAAAATAAAATTATAAGAGGAAAGAAAATATTTTGATTATTGATTTAAATATGCAAATTTGGAGAATTTGACATGCGCCATGAAATGAAAAGTCTTATACATAGACTCATTAAAGAAAAAGTTGCAATTTTAGTCCCATATGAAAAGAGGTCAGACACTTTTAGTCTCATAATTTTTTTTGGTCCCAAATGATTTTGTTTAGCAAATTTAAACTCATATGAATCAAAAGTTATAAATTTAGCCCCAAAATTAATGGAATATTTAACTCATCATTAATTTTATTCTTACGGGACAAAAAATACTTTTACCGGAAAATTTATCAAATAAAAGAAAAAAAAAACCTATTTGAAAATTCTGAGAAATTGTGTAAGAAATTGTTTAAATAAATAAAGAAAAAACTCAAAGCTCTTTTTAAATTTTGAAAATTGTTTTAAAAAGTCTGGAAATTTTCTATAAAATTCATATTTGTGTTGTAAATTTTTTCAAAAAATTTCAATAATTTTCAGTTTTAATCCATTTTCAGATATTTAGATAAATATCCATATTGTAAACAATTTTCCAGATTTTTTTTCATTTTTCTATTTGTTTTTGATGCATTCTATTGTTGTATATATATATTCTTTCTATTGTCAGTATGCTTAGAGTTTTAGTTTATTACAAGGTTTGTTTGTTTTCAACAAAATCTATGAATTTATCTTGGTGAAATATGTTGAATAGAACAAACCTTGTTAATGTCTATAGGATTATAGTTCCAACGTGTCTAAACCCATAGGGTCCGGGTCTCAAGCAGGACGAAATGGGTCACAATTCTTTTCCTTTTGTGCTGCAGGTCTGGGGTGTAGTCAAATACGTCCCAGAAACTGGAAGTTGGCTATCACTTGTTTAGATATTTAACTATTAAGTCTTAATGGTATTAAATATTAATAAAAAATAATCTCAATTTTCTTAAAAGTTAAGCTGAAAATATTAAAAGGATATTTTGTTGTAATTTTTAGTTTATTTGGTAAGAAATGTATATGGAATACAAAGTTTGTATATATTGTATTTTTGAAAATTTTCAAAATAATAATAAGCATTGTTCTAATACCACAAAGGTTGGAGGTTTAGGGCTTGCAAGTGCAATTTCTTTTAATTAAAAGGCTAATATCTATTTTAGAATAGATAAACATATATGGCACAGTAATTTATTCTATTTAATCTAAAAAAGATTAACTATTCGATAAAATACAAACCGAGGTGTTACAAAGAGTTCACAAATTTCTTGACGAAGAAATAGTTATGTTCCAACGTACTTCAACTTCACTCCAAACTTTGTATATGACAGTTGTTTCGTAGAGATTGAAGAAATCGTCGACCTGCACAACATCAGTGAAAATGAAAGGTATTTCTAATTTAAACAAAACTAACAATAGTCTAAAAAATATGCTTTTCAGAAATTTATGTAAACTACAAGTTCTAAGTTTTACATAATGATATATCTTTTATTTACATTATATAATCAAGCTATTGAAATAGAATATAATCATAACTAAAAGAACAATATTTTTTATGTTACCTTATTGTTAGGTATCAAAATTGTTGTCATAGAGAGAGTCATTCTTCAATGTTTTGTTGTCCTAATAAAAATAAATATTAGCAACCATTAATAATATATAATATTTAATGTAATTGTAATACATTTGTACCTGCACTCAAAACTTGTTTATACATAATGTTTTTGGTTTTTGTGTTTTCCTTTCCATTTGCAATGCCTGGTTTAATCAAAGACATTAGTTGTAGACATTGAAGTTCCTCTGGAGAGAGCAACATATAATTGGGCGTGAGAAAAAACTGATTGTGGCAAATAGACACCGACATTCAGAAGTGTTTGTCCTTGAGCTTTATTGATTGTCATGACAAAACAAAGTCGATTAGGAATTATTTACGCCTAAATTGAAATAGATAACCTTCGTTCTCACCGGTGAAAGTGGTATTCTTGGTATAAAGACATGTTTTCCACTATGTTGCCCAAGCATAATCTCTCGCATCAATGACATTGTTCTTTAAATCCCGCTTGGACCATTCTTGTACCATTACACAATCCATTTGATGGGTCAAGATTCCTTAGAAGAATTATTGGGCAATTTCGTTTTAGCACCAACTTATGAGGAGGTAAGCCATTTGGAGTGAATGAAGTCAAAAATCCTCCTCGTAATAGTTATTGTGTCATCAACGCTTCATCAAAACTGTTATATGTTCTTGCTTCTCCAGAAACATAGAGATCAAATTCTCATTCAACCTATCAACATGCTCATATTTAGCGGCTAATATTACTCGATTGATCATGTATTGAGCAGAATGGCCATTTTTATTTAACTCGGGAAAATGGCCCTTATCATCGATGTATTGAGTCTTCTTCATTGTCATACTCAATAATCATCTCTTCCGAATTTTTATGTTACCTTCAACATTAGTTGGTTCCTCACCATTTCTAACTCTAAGCAAGAATTTGCTGAAATTTGGATCGTTCTGTGACCTCATATTCGTTATCAAAGAAATTTTCCTCATCTTAGGCCATAAAGACGATTTAACCAAACATGCATTGATAGTTTGAAGGATTGTTGCCCTAGGAACAACTGGTAATACTTGTCTAAAATCTCCACCAAAAACTATGACTTTTCCACCAAAATCATCCTTATTTCCCATTATGTCCTGCAATAATTTATCAACATTCTGGATAGCCCATCGTTTTGCCATTGGTGCTTCATCCCATAATATAAGTTGTGCTTTACATAATAGCTCTGCAACCCCATTTTGTTTAGACATATTGCACTCACTTGATTCATTGGAATCTATTGGTATTTTAAAGCGTGAATGTGTTGTTCTCCCTCATCGGCATTATTGCGGAAAAGAACTCCAAATGTTGCAGTTGCAAGTGCTATTAGATTCTTGGATCTAAGATGTGCTAATAATGCACGGTATAAGAATGGTTTTCCAGTTCCACCAGGTCCACTAATAAAAAAAATCCCCCCATTGCCTTTCTTTATACAGTCTAAGATCAACAAGAAGGCTTTATGTGCTCAACATTCAATTTTCCCTCTGCTTCGTAATCTTCCAGAGGTAATTCAATTGACATTTCATCATGTATCTCTCTATGAAACTCATTATTTATGTTATCCATATCAATTGGAATATCTGGAAGATCATATGAACTAATGTTTTTTCCCATGCTCTGCAAGAAAAATCCAAACTTTTCAAAGTTTTTGCAACTTGTAGTTCAACTGAGGTCTTTGAGTATCTTCTAAAATCATCAGACATTGCCTCAAAGTATGTATCCCAAAGGACTCTGACGTCTGTTGGTGCACAATATACCAATATGATTGCAAACAGTCTTTGCAACTCATTTGGCATTTCAAAAGTAACAGCTTCATTTAGACATTCAATAACACTAACATCAGATTCAAGTAATCCTCTTTTTGTGCTGCTTCCTTGAAATATGAGCAACATATACCATTTACCGTTAGCAAATCCTCGAATGATGTTGGCCCTCTGACATGATTCAAGAGTAACCTTAAATATCTTTCACCTTCACTGGGATTCGCAGTATTTATACGGCCGATGACATCTCTTTTCTTTCTTTCTTTCCAACATTTACCTTGTTTGTCCCATACATAATGCTCTGGAAATTCCCGATAAAGATATTTTCTTGCCTCGTCACTTTTGGAACACATTGAAAAATATTCCGTGAGCGGAGACCCACCGGGCATCTTGAAATTATTTAATTTCATCAACTAAATTCCATCATTATTGTGGGTAATATAAAATGTCACTCTATCATGTCCCTTATATATATATATATACTTGTACAAATATTTTACTGTTGCCATTCCAAATTTCAACATTGATATGACAGTTATACCTTGATAGGAGATACAAACTATAAGGTACTATCCACTGATTGTCTAATTGTGCATTGCGAACTTGAACTTTTAATCCATTTTTTCTTCTTCTATAAATTGGATATCCATCTTTACCTTGAAGTGTGATTTCACAATATGGTCTTGGATAGTGACATTTGCATTTTCCATCCAACATGCAAGAATTATTCATGTTCTTATCTCCACATGGTCCATGCATCATATGTTTGACAACTAAGTCAAACAACTCAGGATACTTTCTTTGATCAGGAAGTTCAGCACAAACAAACTTGTCGAAATGATCAGGGGTTGTAATTTTGTACTAAGACTTCAAAATTATCAACATATGATCATGTGGCAATCCTCTTTTTTGAAATTCAATGACATGCACGTGCAGCAACATCTCTAATATTTTCTTCTTAAACAATTGATTTTTTAGATCTTGTAATTTTGCACGAAACACTCTAGAGACCATATCTGGTCGATCTTGAGCTTGTTGCCCCTCGTATAATTTATCTTGTATCTCTTTCCACTCAGAATTACAAGTCATTGTAATAAATAAATCGGGTTTTTCAAACTTTTGAACCAAGTCTAATGCATCAAGATATCTACGACGCATATCTCTTGGACCCCCGATAAAAGATGCATGGAGAACAATTCTTCTGTCCACTTCACTTCCTCTAGTTTCTCCTTTCAACACACAATCCATAATGCCTTGGTATAACTCAACTCTCATGTTCGATTGATTTTGGCGATAGTAATCCAATCTTGTAGTCTCTAATTTTATGTACATGTCAACAACATATAGCTGCAGGAGCCTTCCTGCAAAAAGAATGGCAGATTGTCTGGGATTTCTAATTTGTAGTCTGTAGCAACTATATTTTCTGCAAGAGACCTTTTTGTTACTTTTTCCGTCAACAACTGTAAAAAAAAACTAAAAAGATAACATTAATTCTATTGAGAAAAGTTTCAATATGATTGCAGAAATCACATATATTAACTTATAAAATAGCACATTTTTTAATATTGATAATAAAAGATGCTATAAATACAAAATTAGTAATTTCAACATATATATGTTAATGAAGTGCGGGCGTGCCTATTATAATTTTGAGAGGAGTTTCGGAGTTGTAAAATTTGCATACCTTCTTGTTCTTTAGAAAGAATATCATTTGCAGAAGAAAATATTGTTATTGTAGAGACATCATCAATAACAATTGGATCACTTCCTAAAACATAATTCAATGCAATCAAAATAAATCAAGGTTTGAATAATTGTTATAGTATATTTGGACATATATATGAAGTATCTATATCCTAGAAATATCACAAGTGCAAAAATACAAAATAAAGAGTGGGGCATCAATCACAAAATTTATTATATTATTCATGAAGGTAATATCTTATTTTTAATGAAATACTAAAAATTAAATTAATAAAGCATGCTTATAATATAAGAGTCATTTACCTTCATTATGTGCAGTCGATTTCTTAGCAGCAATCTTTTTAATATTTTGATATCATCCTGTCTCACCTCTTTTATTGTAACGGATCATAACATCCATAATAATGCTTTTATTCTATGGTGATCTCCTGAATATGCATGGATGACAATGTCATGTTCAAACGGTATGTTAATAATATTTCCTTCAACCCATATAGCAGCAACCTGATCCGCTGTTGGAGAATTATAAACTCGTTGATCTAACTTCACGTCTTTTGAAATATGGAGTTTAACATCATCCATTGAAGGGTAACCTTTAATTTTCTGAAAATTTTTGCATATGGATTAGCCTCGAGAACTTTTATAAGTTTATTTACAGTAACTTCACATAAAGTGGAGTTCTCAAGAATGTTCATCCTATTCTGAACCTCATTTTTTGTCTCCACAAAATATAATTGAAAATGACCAGGACCTGCATCGTTGGGTATTAATCCTGGAAGATCATGATACACCATACCTTGTGCTCGAAAAGTATAAACCCCTCGGCGTGCAGATACGAGTTCTTTATCTAGTTTCACTCCAAATGAGGTAAAAGAAAATATACAATTGAATGGACGAATATTTAAGCGAAACAGAATGGTCTCTTCTGATTGTGAAGTAAACAACTCATAAAATTCATCGAGAACTTCAATTGGTGCAAGTTTAATTTTTCCATTATCATAACAAAAAGTCGGAGGTTCATGCATGTAGGTCCCAAGGGGTGTAAGTGTAAGGTTTAGAAGGGGGGGTTGAATAAACCTTACCAAATTTTCGTTTTAGTCCTTTTAAATATTCGAGTTAATACTACACAATTTGTGTCCTTGATGGACACCAAGTTAGTCAATCAAGAGAGTTAGTCTCTCAAATGGACTCAACAGAGTTGTTGATGGATTAACTCACGGTTTGAGTCTAAATTAACTCAACGTGGTTTTGTTTTTTTCAGCGGAAGACTTAACACCCTTAAGTTTGATTAAACAGAGTTTAGTGCTTGGTTTAGTACTTATAAATTATCAAGTAGATAGCAAATTTATCGAGATATAAGCGTTAAAAATGCAGAATTAAAGTCTTTGAAATGTAAATGACACAATGAAATTTTTATAGAGGTTCAAGATGGGGTAATTCTTCTACTCCTCTCTTCTCCAACTCCCGGAGGAATCCACTAGGTAATGATCGAGTTTACAAAGTGGTAATCCCGATACAAGTCTTGATCACACAAATGACTTGATCCTTTGGGACTCGATCTGAGACGCCTTGATCACTCACCGCTTCTCGTGCGACTCAACTTCTTCACAGGGGCGGTGCACTGCTTTGCTACTACAGACCCACTTGCTCAAGCTCTTTGGATTTGATCACGAAGCCCTCCAAAAGCTTAAGACTTGGTTCGACCTTGAACCTTCCTACAATCCTTCGTGGAATGTAGACCCCTTGATTTTCAGTATTTTCCTCTTCAACTGATTGAAGTTATCTTTCCTTCACAGGTGAGTGTTGGATCGATGTTCTTCGTAGTGTAGGCTTGAGGATTGAGAATATTTCAGATTTTCTAATAATTGCTTGAACGTTTTTGGTTCGGATCTATCTCTTGTGTCACTTGTGTCTCTTCTCCTTCTCAATTTAAATTCCTCGGCCTTTTATAGTGATCTTTCAAAAATTTGCCCGTTGAAGAGATAGGCTTATTTTTTAAAGTCACTTGCGATTGGCTTGTCTTGTTGCGATCCTTGGAATTGCCGTTTCCTCGTATGAATTGTTCTTTCACCTTTTCGAGTTCGACACGGTGTAGTGCTTTCCATTGGTTTATTCCATTTGCACGCTTCGAACCGAGCACTCCGAGAAAGGTGGTATGGAGATATTACTTGTTTAAGTAATTCTCTTGATTTCTACGCAACGGATCTTTTACGATTATCTCGACTTGATCGCATTTCTTTGCTTTCCCCAGGTGACTTAGAGTCACTTCCAATCATTGGATGACTCTTCTATCACTTCAACTTGAGACTTGGCTTTTCTTGAGTTGACTTGACCGATACTCCACTCACCGCATCTCACCGCTTCTTCAAGAGAGTTCCCGTCTACTCTTCTTTGCCATACTCACTGTCTCGCAATGAGTCTTCCTTCTAGTCTTGATTGTCTTCTTGCATGTTAGGGCGTAGTGACTTAACTCGGCTTTGGCCACTCTATTTATTACAATGCATTTTACAACAAGAATTGGGGTGCCAACTTTCTATTCTAAGTTTTACATGGCATTCATCAAAATCTAAACAATAAATTTCCTAACAATTTCCCCCTTTTTGATGATGCCAAAACTTAAACCATTCAAAAATACAAATAGCAAAGATACATACGATAGTGTATTGACATAGAATGTATGCGCAGAATCAATCCATTTATTGATCATAACATTCTTGTTCTTTTACACAATCTGTTTACAAGGTGTATCGAGCACATATTTGTCTACACAAAAAAATAAAGAATTTATAGCTTTATTTGGAAGACTTACATTGTATGTATTTACATAATAAAATACACGAAGGGTTGGACAGCCACACTTCATCTCCTTCATTTTGTCTTCTTCTTTCATCTTGTTCAAAGATTTTCTTCTCTTCTTCTCTTTTTCTCATCGTCACCGCCTTCTTTTTCTTTTCATATGCCTTCCTGGCAGCTTCATCTCTTCTTATTCTTTCCTGTCTTTCCTCCCATAGCCGAGTTTGTCTCTTGTTTTCTTCTTCTATTCTTTTTGCATACTCGGCGTTGATTTTAGCCACTTGCAAATTTGCTACTTGGTCAAGCCCTGACCCAAGATCCCTCCTTTCTTTCCTGGATCCACGTATTCAATGTTTTTGGGCGGAGGCCTGGGTCCGAAGCTTCTTCCTCCACCACGCTTCTTCCTCTACCTACCTCGGGCGTATCTTTGTCTTTGGGGTCTTCTTCTTTCCAAACAGTGGCTGGAGTGACCAAAGAGAGTGATCAGCGAGTGTCCGTCCGCTGTGCGTCGCCTTCTTCACATAACGTGAGACCCTTTTCCCAAGATACAAGTCCCACGCTGAGCCATAGACATATTTGCAAAGTATCCTTCGATTCGAGCGTTTTAAATTCATCAACGATCGTGGCTCCGCCCCGACATCCGAGATGGCATAAGTGTCTCTCCTGTCTCATTGGAATGCCTCCATCTTCTTTCAAGATGTTCATAACTCGGGCATCCATTCTTCCTTCCACTTCCTTCATCCCTCGCTTCAATTGTTTTTCTCTTTTCACCATAGATATAGCAGAGTGTTGGAGTGGCGAGTCACAGGAGTTTGCTTTGATAATGTCACCGTGATGACCTTGTTGGGGGGTTTGTGCAATCATCAAGGTCACATCTATCGATCCTTCCCCCTCAACAAGCTTTCCTTTCTTTTGTTTCAACACTTCCTCAGCTGATTTTCCCTTCGCAGTTGTTCCTTCCTTCTCAACTTCAGATCCCCCTTGCGCCTTTTAAGTATTCCTCTTCATCTTCCCCCTTTTTGGCATCATCAAAGGAGAGAGGAACGCCTGGAAACAGACTTGCAAGCGGGAAGTCGAGCCTGGCGATAGTTGAGTTTAGTCTCGAGTCCGCTGCAGAGTATGCGACGAAATTCGGATCGAGTAGCGTTGGACTCTGCTGAAATCGGCTTCATCTCACCATGAGAAGGCCGAATTTTGTATTCATGGTTTCTTCCAAACGCTGTAGATCACTCTTGTTTTGCTCACGCAGCAGCCTTAATCTCGGCAATGTGAGCTTCATTCAGTGCTCAATATGTTCCCTCGGCTTTGTTTTTGCATCGATTTTCTCTCCATACCAAGAGCTTGTTGAACAATGTCCTCAAGTATCGAACTTGTTCCACACGCATTGTTTTCTTTGTTGCCACCATTCCCGATCCGGATCATGCCTCTTAAATCGGCAGCGAGAGTGGCATCTCTGTTGTCCGGTCGCATGTCCATAGAGGCCGATGCCTCTCCATCCGTTCAATCTCGGCCGAATAATGCCTTGAACACTTAATCACCGAACAATGGTGCCTGATTGAAAAACGGAGTTGGTCTCGTAGCGTAGCGTGCGCGTTCATTTTCTCGACTCTTCATGGAGGTCGGGTACCTCCAGAGAAAAAGGAAAAGATTCTATAAAGGATTCATCACCGCCAACCGGGATTTGTTTGATGATGAACGGTGCGCGTGAAGTTCTTCTAGGAATCGAACCTGCTGCAGCTTGAGGAGCCTCGCGATGGATTCTGGTTCACCGGGTTTTGTTGTGAAGTGGACCCACTTGCCGAGCCTCACTGTCTCAAATGTCTCAACAGCCTTCGTTGGTCTCACCGCTTTCTCCAAATGAGTAGACGGTCCTCGGCCTTATCGAAGCGTCATCGGACGAGTGATGATGAGATTTCCATTGGTGGCTCATCATCAAAATTAAAGGTTTGACGAGTAGTCTTGGGATCGACTTGCTCGTGCTTGGAACATCCGTGAGCCGAGTCTTTTGGATCATCACGGGGGGATGACTCACTTCTTCTTCGCCTTTCCGATCCCGGAAAGGTTACATCGAGATTATCCTGGGAATCATGAAGTGCGCTTATCTCCTTCTCGGATGGGTCGATGATAGCGGGAGGGATGTTCTCTACTTGACTTCTTTACCCCGGGAAGTCTCAACCTCCCGTGGCCTTCATTACCTCCAAAGCCCGGTCTCAATCTGCTGCGAGGCCTTGTCCTCCCTTTTCGACATGTCGGTCACTGTCTTAGGGTCTTCTCATGCGGTGGCATCCATTGAGTCTCAACCCCATGGATTGCACTTTCATCGCCTGCAGTGTTAACTCCCAGTGGTTCGCTCTTCCGTGCGTGCCTCGACCGCATCGGCGCGTCATTAGCCTTCGTAGCGGTTGGCACCTTTCGGCTAAGACAGTCTCAATCGCCTCGAGCTTCGTTGATGGCAACTTGTTGTTCTTCTTGTGTTTGTATTTTCTCTACTTCGCCTCCTTGATTCGTTGTGGAGTCATCTCGCAGATCCTCCGACCTTGCTGCAGTGGAGGGAGTTTCCCCTCACCGGGCGCATCACCGAGTGACTTGGAATGGGGTCACTCGTCTCCAAACTCCCGGTTGTTTCTATTGAGTGTTCAGCCGTTGGGGCGGTGGTAACACACCTTCAATAGGGGTTGGCTCGATTGGGTCCCCATTATCCCGGTTTCATTGTCCCTTCCCTTATTGCCTTCTTCCGAGTGAGTCAAGTGGTAGCAAGAACAACAAAGGCGATTTGCTCAACCACTCCCATTGGATCAATTTCCACCGTGTGTTCGAGAGGACTCTCCTGGTCCCTCCATCAATCTTTGCTCGTGAAGGATTTTGGATTCGTGCAATGCTTGCTGCATTTGCAACTCTTCGTGGCGAAGACTCTCTCCGGATCCTCATCACCGCCGAGAAGACATCAAGGAGAGGATGTGTGTGTTACGTGGTGTGGAGATAGGGCATATGCTTGCCTTCTCACGTGCCTCGGCTTCCTCTCGCTTGCTTTTCTTTCTCCTTGTCCTTGTAGATCTGCAGGATGTCCGTGCGATTGTCTTCATCCAAAGGCTTTGGGAGCACAGCCGTTTAGTCCAAGGAAGTTTAACAGCTTCCTCTTCTTCTTCTATAAACTCGGGCCGTTGAAACTGTTCCCTTGATTTACTCAACTTCCATTTCTCCACTCACGCAGACGATGTTGGATGTCCGGGTAAGGTGGAGATAGGATCATCACATCACTATCCGCTTTATCGCTCCTTCTGTGTTTTTGTGTGTGGACTACAGCTGTGTCTTCCGGTTGCCTCTGCTGATCACCTTCAGCAGACTTAGTTGTTTCATCAATTACATCCGAGACTCTACTTCGCCAGCCAGCCTCTCCGGATATCTGCTCCACCGAGTGGGCCGACTCACGGCCCGGTTTCTCACGCTCGGAGTGCTTGATGATTCTTCTTCGTCTCCTAGTTTGTACCAGAGGGATTTCTGGTTCGAGACGTTTTCCTCTCGAGTCTTGGGCGGCGGGGGCCGTGATGGTGTCTTTTTTCGAGGAGCGGGCCATCTTGGCTTCTCGCTCTCCTCCTTTTTGACGATCGGAGAAGGTATTTGTGAGTCCTTCTCGACCGCTGCTGCAGGGCAGGAGACACGGCTGCGGGCGGTGACTCACTGCTGCGGGGCAGGAGCATATTTGGCTTTCTTTGCTGCAGGGGGCGTAGTCTTCTTAGCAGCTGCAGCGCAACTTTCTTCTTGGGTGGAGAGGAAAGCATTGTATCTTCAGGGTCACTAATTCCCCCACTCGTGTCGCTCTCTTTGGCGTAGGCTCTCTTCTCGTGCGCCGAGAGGTTTGCTCAAACATCCTCTTGTTAACATGGAATGCCTTCCCATGTCTAAGAGGGACTCCTTTCACCTCCATCACCGGCCAATCACTAGGCCATATCCTAGGGATCCTCCAAATGAGCCATCGTCCTTGAAGGATTTGTTCCCTACGTTCGTTACGTCGGTGCTTTTTCAGATTTTATCAAAGAAAAACTTAAGAGATTGATTTTGAAGATAGATAGGGTTTCGAGAGAATTTTTGCCTTTGCTTTTGAGAGAAAGAGATGAACAGTTTTAGTAGTGTGAGAGAGAAACGGATGGAAATGGTTTAAGTATGGTTTATGAAAGGACGTGCGGGTGGTTTTTTAAATGTGATCGAAATCAACGGCTTAGATTTTGCACGCCTATTTAGCATTTAATGTCTCGTATTTAATGCGGCGGCATTTATATCCAATCATAAGCTTGGTGTGCAGCTTTATGTCTGTACACATCATCATTATGTTGACGTATTCATTAAAACATTCCCGCTTTGTCAAAAACGATCGCGTTTTTGTCACTTTGCTCATAAGTGACTCGGCTTATCCCTTAGCCGATTTAACTCTACTCCTCACAGTTCTCTTAGTGACTCGGCTATCGATGACTCGGTGTAGTCAGTTTTCTTCCGATCTGGTGATTTCTTCGAGCCGATTTACGTGTTCACTCTTTTTCACCTCCTTTCTCTGTTCCATTTCTTTTCTTTGATTCTTCCGAGTGTCACTCAGTTCAATTAACCCCAACTCATGTTTGAGTTCTTCAAATCTTGACTCACATAATGGTTTTGTGAAGATGTCACCATTGTTTATCGGTTGAGATATATTCCAAGATGATGTCCTTCTTTTCAACGTGATCTCTTATGAAGTGATATCTCGACATCGATATGCTTTGTTCTTGAGTGCAAAAGACAGATTTTGAGTAATGGCAATTGCACTTGTGTTATCACACATGATTGGAATTTCTTTTTCCTCAACTTCATAGTCTCTCACCTTTGTCTCATCCATAGGACTTGGGCTACAATTTTTGCCAGCTATGTATTCTCGCTTCACCGTAGAGGTGGCTATTGAATTTTGCTTCTTGCTAAACCAGAAAATCACTGTTTCCTAGCATTTGACATGTGCCTGAAGTGCTCTTCTGTCCACTCTGCATCCAAAGATAGTCGAATCAATAGCCAATTAGCTTGAATCCACCTTCCTTTGGATACCATAAGCCAACTTCTTGGCTTACTTTCAAGTATCTCAATATTCTCTTAGCTCTTTGTCATATGGCTCTCTTTTGGAGCAGATTGAAATCTTGCACATACACCTACAAAGAAAGGTGATGTCCGCCCGCTTCTTTGTGAGATAGAGCAATGATCCAATAAGTGCTCTCAGATCTTGTTTGATCTACGAGCTTGCCATCCGCATCCATGTCCATTTTGATGATGTATTCATTGGTATTTTCACGAGAAGACTTCTCCTCCATACCAAACTTCTTCATTAAATCTCTCGGTGTATTTTGTTTGACTTATGAAGGTTCCATCCTTCGCTGTTTCACTTGGAGTCCAAGGAAGAATGTCGCTCTCCCATCATGCTCATTTCAAATTTACTTTGCATGAGGTTTGAAAACTTTTCACACAGACTCTTTGTTTGTGGATCCAAAAATGATGTCATCCACATATATTTGAACAAGCAAGATATACTCTTTTTGTCTTGAATTAAAAAGTGTTCTATCTACTTTTCCTTTTGTGAATCCATTTTCGGTTAGGAATTGTGACAATGTATCATACCATGCTCGGGTGCCTGTTTCAATCCATATAGAGCTTTCTTGAGTTTGTATTCTTTATCTCCAAGAGTCTTCTCGCTCAAATCCGGAGGTTGTTCAACATACACTTCTTCTTCCAATAAACCATTTAGGAATGCACTTTTTACATCCATTTGATATACAATGAAATTCTTGTGAGTCGCATAGGCAAGAAACATCCTTATAGCTTCCAATCTTGCTACAGGGCAAATGTTTCATCAAAATCTATCCCTTCTTCTTGGCAATATCCTTTGGCTACTAGTCTTGCTTTGTTTCTTACCACGAACCTTCCTCGTTCATCTTATTTCGAATACCCATTTGGTGCCAATAACATTTTGATGTATGGGTCTTTGCACTAATTCCCACACTTTATTTCTTTCAAACTCGATTCAACTCTTCTTGCATAGCTTGAATCCAATGTGTGTCGTCCAATGCTTGTGACACGTCTTTGGGCTCTATTTATGAGATGAAGCATGTGAACATGGCTTCTTGTTGAGTTCGGATCTTGTTTTGACACCTTCTCTTATATCTCCAATGACAAGTTCTCGTGGATGGTCTCTCACCATCTTACATCGAGTTGGAGTAAGTTAGCTGGATTCAATCGACTTGCGGTTTGTGTTCTTTGTGGTCGACTCTCGTAATCACTTAGCCGCAAATTTTCCAAATTGTTTTTGAGATTCACTATCTCATCTTCTTCTCGAATTGATAATTCCACTTCACTTCAAAGATAGGGACTCTTCGTATGGTTGGATGATTCAAACTTATCACCGACTCTTCAATGTCTTCTCCATTTACATTTGGCTCATGGAATACCACATGAATGGATTCTTCCGCAACCATAGTCCTTTTATTGAGTACTCTGTAGGCTTTGCTTTCACCGAGTATCCTAAGAAGATACCTTCATCGCCTTTAGTATCAAAAGCGTTTAGATTGTCTTTGCCATTGTTGTGGATGAAGCATTTTCATCCAAATATTCTCAAATATGCAACATTTGGTTTTCTTCCACCCAAATCTCATAGGAGTCTTTGTCACCGTCTGTTTATCATACATCCTGCTTTTTTGGGTGTAGCAAGTCGTGTTGATTGCTTCACCCAAAATCTTTTTGTAACCCCGCTTGACTAACATGGTCCTTGTTGCTTCTTTGAGGGTTCTGTTTTTCTTTCGCAACTCCATTCTCACGGGAGTTCTTGTCTGATAGTTCATGACCAATACCATTCTCAATACAATACGAGTTATTATTCCATTGACAAACTCGGTTCCTCTGTCGATCTTATTTTGATAATGGTTTGACTCTTCTCGTTTTGAATCCTCTTCATCACCGTGGTAGTTTTTGTAGAGTTTCTTTCTTCTTACACATGAATATTGTCCATGTATATCTTGAGTAGTAATCTACTACCACCAAGGTGTATTTCTTTCCACTTATGTTTGGCCGTTCCATTTGGGCCAAATAGATCCATATGAAGTAGATGCAATATTCTTGTTGAAGATTGGCATGTCTTTTCTTTGAATGATGACTTGATTTGTTTTCCCTTCGACATGCGTCACATATACTCTCCTTCTTGTATACTCGAGTCCGGAAGTCCGTCCACAAGACTACTTCTTGCAAGTTTGTTAATCGTTTTGAAATTTAGGTGACTCGACTTTTTGTGCCACAGCCCAACTTGATTCAGTTGTGCTCTTTGCTAGTAGACGGTGTTGGGTGTTGCGGTTGACCAATCCACGACATACATATTCTTCTACATCTTGCATCCTTGCAAAGACAACTTCATTTGATTCAATATCCTTGATTTGGCATATACCCATGTTAAATCCAACATTGTAACCCTTGTCACAGAGTTGGTCGATGCTTAGCAGTTGAAGTTGAGTCCTTCAACATATGCAACGCCTGTGATTTCTAATCCATTCCTCTTGATGGATCCAATGCCTCTTATTTCACCAGGAGCTTCATTTCCTCCAAATATGACTTTTGCTCCTTTTACTTCCTTGAATTTTGACAGATTTTTCTTGTTTCTGTCATATGTCCGGAATGACCACTATCCATGTACCAGGTTCCTTGGCACTTTCGGCTATTCCTTGAACCCGCAATCAAGGAAATTAAGTTTTAGGTACCCATACTTGTCCGGGTCCCGAGGGGTTAGAATTGTAAGATGATCCAACCAACCTATAGCCAAATGATTTGACTCTAAGGGGTTGCCATCTATCGTGCCATAATCATAATTAATCCTGGCAAATTGCTTGGGGATTTTAGGTTCATACAAATTGTCTCTTTTGTCTCGTATGCCTCATATGTGTTTTAGCAATTGCCTTTCTTGGGTAATTGTGGTGTCTTTGAGTGTAGTGCCTAGGTGCATATGTGTCTTTGATGAAAGCTCTTATACTTTTGGAATGGCCTTTCTTTGAGTTCTAGGCCTTTGCCATTTGGGCTTATATTCCATAAGTCTATGCTTTGATGGTTCACATTATTCCAATCGGCTTGGCTTGGATATTTTCTACCATTCCCATCATATGTATTTCTCTTATGGATTTTCTCGGGTTTTTGGTAGCTCGCTTCTTCTTTACTGAGTATTTTTGTTTGGAGTTTGCTTTGAGGAACTCGGGCCGAATCTCTTCTCTCACTGTCCTTTCAGCGCACTCAACTCGGCTGTTTTCTTTTTCCTTTATAACCAAGGCCGTTTGCTTGTTATTGTGTTTTGGAGTGAATGTGTGTGCAACATTTAGAGTTTTGGATTTTTAGACTCTTCATGGCTTGAAGATCCTTTTTCCAAAATTACTTTTGAGGTTTGACATAGCACGAGGAATTAAATCCTAAGCCTGTCTTGTCTCCACATTCTCTTTGACTCATAATAAGATCATCCAATGATTTAGATGCCTTAGTGAATGAGGCAATAACATTTTTGAGGTCATTCTCCTCTTTCTCTATAGCAGCAATTTCTCGCTATTAATTTAGCATTTTCACCTTTAACCTTTCATTCTCATCGGCTATTTGACTTAGAGTACTCGGCTCCTTAGTCGGCTTTGAGTTTTGACTCTTGAGTAGCTGTTTTTCCTCATTTAATAGTGTGTGTGAGGATTTAATGTGTTCAAAATCTTTCATCATTTTTCCTAATGAATCATAAAGATCAGTGGGTGATGAAGTGTGTGTGTCAAAGTCACTATCATCGAGTCCGAGTTTGATGAGTTAGAGTGTACCTCATCTTCTTGGTCGAGTTGATCTTGTTCCTTGGCCATCAAGCGGATCGGGCTTCTTCTTCAGAGTCACTTGAGTAGTCGCTTCATCGCTCTCAATCACCGCTCTCTTGACTTGGTTGTTTTTTAAGATCTCTGCACCATCATTGCCTTTTTCTTTTCTTGTCTTCTTTCTCTCAAGACCTTCCTTTCTTCTTCATTCTGTACTTGTTAACTACAGGATATGAGCAATCATGGCATAGTGACCTGGTTGTCTACATTCCAACATAGATATTCACCTTTTGATCGACTCTTTCCATTCTTGGATTGTCGACCCTTTGATACTCAACTTTTTGATGATCTGTTCTCTTGGTTGGCCTATCTTCCCTTGATTTGGAGGGAGCCGAGTGTCTTCTGGAAGATTCACCATTTCCTCTCTTGTAGTTCTTATTGAAGAACTTGTTGAACCTCTTAACCATCGGGGCTATTTCTTATGGATCAATGACTTTTCGACCTCGGCTCTCTTCCCATCTTTAACAATTAGAGCAAAATTGTTTTGGGTGCAAATTGTCTCTTCCTGGTCTTTTTCTTCTAAGCTCAAACTCGTAGGCTTTGAGGTCCGAGAATAATTCATGGTTGGATGTCTTTGATAGGTCCATGGAATGTCTCGGTGCCATGACCTTCATTTCCCATTCAAATTTGAAGACTTTTTAGGATCTTCATACACATTTCCTTCGTGTATATTCCTTTCCAAGTGCAGATACTCATTTGTGATTTCGTGAACCGAGCATCCGGTTGATCCAGGTTCTCTCCGAGATCATTTTGAAGTTCTCAAATTTACATGTACGACCACCGATAATTTGTTTTCTTTGATTTGCTCACGAGCCTTCACAAATCAATGTTAGCTTGTCCCCAGCATTTCTTTAGCCGTTTTGCAAGATTTGACTTTATTGAACATGGCTTTGTCCAAGGTTTTGTAAAGGATATCCTTGGCTACATTATCCAGGTTGTATCTTTTTCTCATCATTTTTGTCCACTCGGTTCTTGGTTTTTCAACCATGACGTGGGAGGAAGCGACATCCTCTTCTCCTTCAAATTGCGCTCTTCTTACAACCGTGTTCACCTTTAAGATTTGCGGTGGCCCATCTTCTATTACTATCCACATCTCATCATGTAATGCTTTGATAGATGAGCCTCGCATACGAATTTTCCAATCATCAAATTCTTCAATTGTGAACATAGGGATGCGTGTCAAATTTGCTTCCATGATAATGACTTTTAATGATAAAAAGAGTTTTGAAAGTTTAAGTACTAAAGCAGACTTTGAAAAGTTTGGAGATCTAGTTCAATAACCGCATGCGGAGGGTTCAATGAACCAACCGCTCCGATACCACTTGTAGGTCCCAAGGGGTGTAAGTGTAAGGTTTAGAAGGGGGTTGAATAAACCTTACCAAATTTTCGTTTTAGTCCTTTTAAATATTCAGAGTTAATACTACACAGCTGTGTCCTTGATGGACAGCCAAGTTAGTCAATCAGTAGAGTTAGTCTCTCAAATGACTCAACAGAGTTGTTGATGGATTAACTCACCGTGAGTTTAAATTAACTCAACTGTGGTTTTGTTTTCAAATGGAAGACTTAACACCCTTAAGTTTGATTAAACAGAGTTTAGTGCTTGGTTTAGTACTTATAAATTATCAAGTAGATAGCAAATTTATCGTGAGATATAAGCGAGTTAAAAATGCAGAATTAAAGTCTTTGAAATGTAAATGACACAATGAAATTTTTATAGAGGTTCAAGATGGGGTAATTCTTCTACTCCTCTCTTCTCCAACTCCCCCGCAGAATCCACTAGGTAATGATCGGTTTACAAAGTGGTAATCCCGTATACAAGTCTTGATCACACAAACTGACTTGATCCTTTGGGACTCGATCCCCGAGACGCCTTGATCACTCACCGGCTTCTCGTGCGACTCGGCTTCTTCACGGACGCTTTGCCTTGCTACTACAGCCCATTTGCACAAGCTCTTTGGATTTGATCACGAAGCCCTCCAAAAGCTTAAGACTTGGTTCGACCTTGAACCTTCCTACAATCCTTCGTGGAATGTAGACCCCTTGATTTTCAGTATTTTCCTCTTCAACTGATTGAAGTTATCTTTCCTTCACAGGTGAGTGTTGGATCGATGTTCTTCGTAGTGTAGGCTTGAGGATTGAGAATATTTCAGATTTTCTAATAATTGCTTGAACGTTTTTGGTTCAGATCTATCTCTTGTGTCACTTGTGTCTCTTCTCCTTCTCAATTTAAATTCCTCAGCCTTTTATAGTGATCTTTCAAAAATTTGCCCGTTGAAGAGATAGGCTTATTTTTGAAAGTCACTTGCAGTCGTTAGCTTGTCTTGTTCTTTGTCCTTGGAATTGCCATTTCCTCGTATGAATTGTTCTTTCACCTTTTCGAGTTCGACACGGTGTAGTGCTTCCCATTGGTTTATTCCATTTGCACGCTTCGACCGAGCACTCAGAAAGGTGGTATGGAGATATTACTTGTTTAAGTAATTCTCTTGATTTATGTGCAACGGATCTTTTCTGATTATCTCGACTTGATCGCATTTCTTTGCTTTCCCCAGGTGACTTAGAGTCGACTTCCAATCATGGATGACTCTTCTCACTTCAACTTGAGACTTGGCTTTTCTTGAGTTGACTTGACGATACTCCACTCGATTGCATCTCACCGCTTCTTCAAGAGAGTTCCGTCTACTCTTCTTTGCCATACTCAAATTGTCTCGCAATGAGTCTTCCTTCTAGTCTTGATTGTCTTCTTGCATGTTAGGCGTAGTGACTTAACTCGGCAATTGGTCTCTATTTATTACAATGCATTTTACAACAAGAATTGGGGTGTCAACTTTCTATTCTAAGTTTTACATGGCATTCATCAAAATCTAAACAATAAATTTCCTAACAATGCACAAACCTTGCAACACTACAATATATGCAATTGGGCATATTTTCAAGTTCATGTATCTTTGAACATACAGGCTGATAAAGTATTGGATCTAAAAGATAAAAAAGAATAGATTAAATAGTTAAAAAGCTTGATTTAATATATTATATTTATCTAATAATTTAAAATTACCAACCTTGTGATTCACATTGATTTTGATCTTTGAAAAGAAGTGCAACTTGTGAACTTCACTTTTTTCTTTTGCTTCTTTACTTTATCAATATATTCTTGCCTCTGCGCATCATTAGGATTGTCATATTTTCTTTTCATTCTATCACGATTCCTTTGTAGATATACATCTGTAATTGCAACATAAAAATTAATTTTTTTTCTACAAATTAATTACCATACATACAGATTGAAAAGTTAAATAATTATAAAAAAAATCTAAAGTTTTAAATACTAAAAAATCAATATTGAGTCAAGTTTACCTGATGTTGATGTGGACAATCTTCGCTGCATTTTCATATTTTGAAGACCTTGTTTTGAATTACTGTTAAGTCATTATTTTAGAAAGAATATAAATTCAAAAAGCATAAAATGACTTATATAGTGAGCTTTCCTAAATGTTTGGTTTTCATAGCCACATTTATTTTGGAAACGTATGTAAACTATGGTCGGGTTGAATATATGTATATGCATAATAATGACAAAAAATAAAAAAATAATGTCGAATAAAAAATAAAAATAAAAATTATTGATTTATAGATCATGAAAATCTTGGAAAAATTTTAAGATATGGAATCTTATATACGTCGTGAGCAAACACTAATTAAATCTATGCAAGTCTGACTTTATAACACTCAATTAGATGTGACAATTCGATTCATGGTTGGGTTCGCAGATTGTGTTGAGCTCGATAATTACACAAATCTGGGTAACTCGAGCATGATCCATTTAATTATTTGGATCAGATCGATCAATCTGAACATGACATGTTTAATACATGGGTAACTTGAAAATGGCCCGAAATGACCAAAGATTTTATTAGCTTTGAATAAGCAATCTATTTATTATGATAAATGGGAATTTCGGTTATTTTATGTGTAGAACACTAAAAATATAATGAATTACAATCAAATAATGCAAAATATAATTTGGCTTGATAATATACTTCTAAGATTATCCTTCAAGGAACCTGGAGAAACTCCAAGTAAGTTGCTCCTATCATCCATCAAAGTTTAAATAAAGACATACAATCAAAATTTAATTATAGCTTGTTACCTTGATGGACTATTAGTTTAGTGAATGGGTTTTATTATCGCAAAGAAATTGTGAATAGAAGGTCTTCTAAATATTATTAGCAGTCAAAGATAGTTCTTATGGTGATATTATGCAAAGTTATGATTATTGACTCAATTAAATGCCATCATATGCATTTTCTAGACAAATGGTTCTCTACATCCATATTTGCTCTTATTTAGAAAACCTAACTTTTTATCCATATTGTTCCGAAAGTTGAAGTTAGATACAATTGTCACGCCCCAAACGGGACGCGACGAACGATCCACAACTTAAATACAAATGAACCAACAGTCCAGACAAATATCAATGAGAACCCAATAAGACAGAGTCTAAATAGCAGCGGAATCAAATAACAAGTACGAATAAATCTTACAGTCTACAATCCATCATCCAAGTTACAACCCGAAAATCAACAAAATATAGCATCTTAAAGTCAAACGTCATATGCCCCTCAATTACAAACCCGAATGGAATGAAAAACAAAAGTCCGACAACAATATAAGAAAAGAGTCCAATCAACATCAAGAAGCCGTAAATCCAACCAGCATAGTACAAGGTCTCAATCCGTGAGAGTCGTTCAAAGATCTCCAACGAAATACTCATCTAAGGTTAGAAAACAAAGTGGGGATGAGACAAAAATCTCGATGGATGGGGTGATCATGTGCGAGTGTGGCGCAATATAGTTAATGTGAGAAAACAGTTATATGAAAACGCGTGAGTATGATGCATGATTTCACACACAGTTTACAAGCGTCGTGATAAAATAATACAATAGTATATTTATACAATTCAAGAAAATGCGATTCATGATCACACAGCACTATGTGAATCGGTCAAGACAGTAGGATTGCGTGCGGAAGTGTAACGCCAATCCTATGCAAGGCAAATAATGGTTGCGTCTGCGGATTTGTAGCGCCAACCAATGCAAAAGCAGTAGCGGTTGCGTGCGGAAATGTAACGCCAACCAAAACGGGACGATAACTCCTAATCGTGTGGATCGAGACAAATGATTCCTTCGTTCTTCCTTGTAACTCCCGGTCGGTATGGTCCAAGACCGCACCTTATCGCTTCGTAGGCAAAGACAAAATCCAAGTGGAGTGGCGAGGCTCGGATCTGTCATAATCATGATTATACCTCGATCACGACCCGCTTCCCTTGACAAACTCCGTCCCTCGATTGTGGGATTAGGGCGATGGGGCCGAAAGAGTGGAATAGCGATGAGCTGCCCGGTTCCATCCCCGACGTATCCATTCCGACTGTGAGCTCGACACACCAAGTTGACTCAGGCAGGAAAGTAATTACAATTACAGGCAGTCAACCAGGCAGTCGAGTATTATTGATTCGGGAAGCAGTTTAGGAAAATTTTTTGAAAACGCGAGTGGCAATTATGACATTGATGGAGTTTTTGGATGAAGATGATTATCGGGAGGATAAGCAACCTTCGATATCTTGAAAGATTAGGTGGGACATAAGTCCCATTATAGATTCAATTAGCAAGGCGAGGAAGTCGCTCCGCGATCGGGTATTAATCGGTCAAATTGATCCGATAAGTCAGGGGTTTTTGGGAAAGTAAAATATTTAAATTAAATCTCCAAGTCAGAGAGTCCAGGGCTATTTTAGTAAAAGAGAAAATAATTTGAGTTAGGTCCTTTATAAAAGAAAAATTGTAATTTAGCCCCGTTTTGTAAAAACTAACACTTTTGGGGTTAAAAATTGAATAATTAAATGTCCCGACCTTGAAAAATTATGAGGTCAGTTCCTAAATTCTCCAAATTGTCCAGAGATTCAGGTTTTAAAGTTTTATGGTCGAGTTTTTATAAAAACAAATCTCACATTGGCCCCAAATTTGTAAAAATTGTCAATTCGGACCTTAAGTTTTAAAAAATTCAGAACTCACAAACCGGAAGGGATTTTAATGTGATTCCAGTTGGAAAATATCACTAAGGTTAGTAGGATATTGGGACAAAAGCAGTATTTAAAAGCAATATGTGTAGGTCCTTCAACTTTTGAAAATATCATTTTTGTCCCATTTTAAAATAATTGCCTTTAAGGCTTTTAGGGGTCCAATTGTTATGTAATTTGAACCTTGGGTCCAAAATATAATTAAGTTATAGTTAAGTTAGTATTTCCAGGTGCATGGGCTGCATAAGTCCTGGAAATTTCATTTGGGTCCTCAAGTTTAATATTTTACACATTAGTCCATCAATTTTAGAAAAATTGTTTTCCAAGCCCTAACCACTTGGATTTTTGGAATACTTTTAAAATGTGTCATTCCTAGTAACTTAAGAGTAAAATTTTCTATTTTTAAAGTTTAGGTCTGGTACAGTTTTAAAAATTGCAAAGTAGCCCTTAAACTTTCAAAATTTTACAATCTAGTCCTTGGGCCTTTAAAGGTTGATTTTATTTATCTCAAAACTCTTAAAACTTTATTAAAATGTCCAAAAGTCATTTTTGAACCTGAGTACAGTCCCAAATTTCGAAATTTGCAGAGGGGGTCCTTAAACTTTTATTTTCTTACAATTTAGTCCACCAACTTTCCATTTTTGCATTTTTAAGTCCAAAATTGAAATTTAATAAATTATGCTCGACTTTTCCAGGTTATAAGTCATCCAAAATATAGATTTTAAAGATCATACACATGCATGTCCAATACATACAAAAATTCATCAATTAAAACATTAAAGTGTACATGCATGCACCTAAAATTCAATAAATAATAATTTTGAGCAACTCTTGAGAATTTTCATGATTTGATATATAAAATTTACATGCAATACATAATTATATATATCTCAAGGCTCATGATTAAAGTTTCTACATGCATTTAATCAAAACACCTAAAAGTTGGAAAAATAATTTTCCACCCACCTTAAATTTGGAAATTGTGAAATAAAAGGATAATTTCACAATTTTAGGATGAGGCTTCTTAGGTCAGCCCCTAAGTCAAGAAAATATCAAAATTTGGAGTTAGAAAAATGAGAGAAAAATTAAGGAGAAAAAGAAGGAAATAAGAAAATGAAAAGGACTACACTTTACCTTGTGTAGTAGATGTTTGGAGACTAGTTGAAGCTCAAAATTTGGAAATTTTTGGCTCAACTCCAAAATCTCCTAAGGTCAGCCCCTATTTCTCAAAAATGAAAAAAGGGGTTTTAAAATTTGAAAAAAAATAGGAAGAGTAGGAAAGAAGGGGTCTAGTACACAATTCTTACCTTGTAGTCTAATTTTCTCTACTATTTTCTTCTTCAAGCTTGAGGTCTCTTCAATATGTTGTCAAGTTCAAACCTTCAAGTTCTTCTAAATGTACCGCCAAAACCAAATTCAAACTTAAGTTAAGAAGGTGGAAGAGATGAACAATGTGATATCAAAAAATGGATTGAAGCTAAATTTTCTTACCTTATATGATGATGGTTCGATTTTTATGAAGAATAGGGAGGAAAATGTTGAAAATTTTTCTAAGTATAGAAGAAGAAGGTGAAAGGAAGAATAGAGAGAAGTTGGGAGTTTAGAGAGAAGGAGGAGAATTTTTGTTAGAGGATAGATGTGTTAGATGAAATGAGATGAATTTTTTGACAAAATTAGGCCATATGGCCGTCCACTTCATGGAGAGAGGGGGAGAGGATTTTGATCAAATTGTGTCTTGTAATTTGTCTCTTGCATGGAGACAAAAATGCAAGTCAAAGTGTGGGTCAATTGGAATTTGAGAGGAATAAGAAGAATGTTGGGAAGAATGGAATAAGTTGGGAAAAATAATAATAAAGAATTGGTGTATAAGATGATGTGTATAATGTTTGAATTAATGATATAATTATACACAAAATGACTAATATATGGTGTAGGTGTACAAGAGTTGGATGATATTTTTATCCCAAAAATACCACCATGGCCGTCCACTTTGAGGGCAAATTGGTAATTCCATATTTTTTTTTGTCCCAAATTTGATGATAATAGATGAAATATACCAATCTCCAAAATATTTAGTGATTTCCTTGATCACTTGTAAGTCTCATGATCACTTAATCTAAATCAAAATCTTAATTCTATAAGGTAAAAGTCTCCAAAATAAATAGTCTCTTAAAATTCTAAGGTGATGTTGGGAAATTTATTGTTTAGATTTTGATGAATGCCATGTAAAACTTAGAATAGGAAGTTGGCACCCCAATTTTTGTTGTAAACTCGCATTGTAATAAATAGGGGTGGTCAAGTGAGTTAAGTCACTATGCCCAAACATGCAAGAAGACAACCGAGACTAGAAGGAAGACTCCGCTACAAGATAGCCGAGTATGGCAAAGAAGAGAAGACGGAACTCTATCAAGGAGCAAGCGGATGAGATGCGGTGGTGGAGTATCGATCAAGTCAACTCAAGAAAAGCCAAGTCTCAAGTTGAAGTGACAAGTGTCATCCATGATTGGAAGTCGACTCTAAGTCACCTGGGAAAGCAAGGAAATGCGGTCAAGTCGAGATAACTTAAAAAGATCCGTTGCCGTAAATCAAGAGAATTACCTAAACAAGTAATATCTCCATGCTACCTTTCTCGAAGTGCTCACCCCGAGCGTGCAAAAGGAATAAACCAATGGGAAGCACTACACCGTGTCGAACTCAAAAGGTGAAGAACAATTCATACGAGGAAATGGCAATTCCAAGGATCGCAACAAGACAAGCCAACGACCACAAGTGACTTTCAAAAATAAGCCTATCTCTTCAATGGGCGATTTTTGAAAGATCACTATAAAAGGCCGAGGAATGACTACGAGAGGAGGTGACCGAACCACAAACATTCAAGCAATTATCGAATCAGAACTGAAATATTCTCAAGTTATTAAACGCTCAATCCTCAAGCCTACACTACGAAGAACATCAATCCAACACTCACCGTGAAGGAAAAATAACTTCAATCGGTTGAAGAGGAAATTATCAAGAATCAAGGGGTCTACATTTCACGAAGGATTGTAGGAAGGTTCAAGGTCGAACCAAGTCTTGAGCTTTTGGAGGGCTTCGTGATCAAATCCAAAGAGCTTGAGCAAGTGGGTCTGTAGTAGCAAGCGCAAAACCTGTGAAGAAGTTGAGTCGTGCAGAGAAGCTAGCCGAGTGATCAAGGCGTCTCAAATCGAGTCCCAAAGGATCAAGTCGGTTGTGTGATCAAGACTTGTATCCGGATGTTACCACTTTGTATCTTGATCAATACCTAGTGGATTCCTCCAGGAGTTGGAGAAGAGAGGAGTAGAAGAATTACCCCATCTTCGAACCTCTATAAAAATCTCATTGTGTCATTTACATTTCAAAGACTTTAATTCTTGCATCATATTTGTTTAATTATCACGACATATTTGCTATGCATTAGATAATCTCTAAGTACTAAATCAAGCTATAAATCTCTACTTAACCAAACTCAAGGGTGTTAAGTCTTCCAGCTGAAAAACAAACCACGCTTGAGTTAATTTAGACTTAACAAATGAGTTATTCCATCAATAAAATTCGATTGAGTCATGGAGAGACTAACTCTCTTGATTAACTAAATTGGTCATCCACCAAGGACACAAATTTGTGTAGTATCAACTCAATTTTTAAAAGGACTAAATCAAAAATTTGGTAAGGTTTATTCAACCCCCCTTCTAAACCTTACACTTACACCCCTTGGGACCTACAAGTGGTATCGAGTGGTTGGTTCATTGAGCCTTCCGCAGACCTTTTCGAACTAGATCTCCAAACTTTTCAAAGTCCGCCTTGAAGATTTAAACTTTCAAAACTCTTTTTATCATTAAAATTTATTATCATGGAAGCAAATTTGACACGCATCCCTATGTTCACAATTGAAGAATTGGATGATTGGAAAATTCAGTATGCAGCTCATCTATCAAAGATTACATGATGAGATGTGGATAGTGATAGAGGATGGGCCACCAAATCTTAAAGGTGAACACAAACCGTAAGAAGAGTCAGCACTGCGGTGAAGGTGAAGAGGATGTTGCTCCCGCACCCCATGGTTGAAAAACCAAGAACTCGAATGGACAAATGATGACAAAAAAAGATACAACCTGGACAATGTAGCGAAGGACATCCTTTACAAAACTTTGGACAAAGCTATGTTCAATAAAGTCAAATCATGCAAAACGGATAAAGAAATGCGGGACAAGCTAACATTGATTTGTGAAGGCTCGAGCAAATCAAAGAAAACAAATTATCGGTGGTTGTACGGATATTTGAGAACTTCAAAATGATCTCGGGAGAAAACCTGGATCAATGGATGCTCGGTTCACGAAATCACCAACGAGCTATCTCGCACTTGGAAAGGAATATACACGAGAAGAAATGTGTATGAAGATCCTAAAAAGTCTTCCAAATTAATGGAAAATGAAAGTCATGGCACTAAGACATTCCATGGACCTATCAAAGACATCCAACCATGAACTATTCTCGGACCTCAAAGCCTACGAGTTTGAGCCGAGAAGAAAAGACCAGGAAGAGACAGTTGTACCCAAAACAAATTTAATTGTTAAAGATGGGAAGAGAGTGAGGTCAAAGAAGTCATTGACCCGGAAGAAATAGCCCTACTAGTAAAAAGGTTCAACAAGTTTTTCAATAAGAACTACAAGAGAGGCAAGGGCGAATCCTCCGAAGACACTCGGCTCCCTCCAAATCAATGGAAGATAGGCCAACCAAGAGAACAGATCATCAAAAAGTGAATATCAAAGGGGTGACAATCCAAGAATGGAAAGAGTCGATCAAAAGGTTGAATATCTATCTTTGAACTGAGGCAACCAGGTCACTATGCCATTGATCGCCCATATCCTGTAGTCAACAAATACAGAATGAAGAAAGAAAGAAAGGTCTTCGAGAGAAAGAAGACAAGAAAAGAAAAAGGCAATGTTGGTTTAAAATCTTTGAGTCAAAAGACACAAATTTATTCGAGCAAGAAGGTGACTACTCAAGTGACTCTAAAGAAGAAGCCCGATCCGTTTGATGGCCAAGGAACAAGATCAACTGACCAAGAAGATGAGGTAAACTCCAACTCATCAAACTCGATTCTAGTGATAGTGATCGTGACACACACACCTCATCACCCACTGATCTTTATGATTCATTAGGCAAAATGATGAAAGATTTTGAACACATTAAATCCTCACACACACTATTAAATGAGGAAAACAAATTACTCAAGAGCCAAAACTCACAAATGACTAAGGAGCCGAGTACTCTAAGTCAAATAGTGATGAGAATGAAAGTTTAAAGGCTAAAAAAGCCAAGCTACTAGCGTAAATTGTTGCCATAGAAAAGAGGGAGAATGACCTCAAAAATGTTATTGCCTCATTCACTAAGGCATCTAAATTCTTTGGATGATCTTATTATGAGTCAAAGAGAATGTGGAGACAAGACAGGCCTAGGATTTAACTCCTCTCGTGAGATGTCAAACTTCAAAAGTAATTTTGGAAAAAGGATCTTCAAGCAATGAAGAGTCTAAAAATCCAAAACTCTAAATGTTGCACACACATTCACTCCAAAGCACAATTACAAGCAAACCGGCCTTGGTTATAAAGGAAAAGGAAAACAAAATAATTGAGTGCGCTGAAAGGACAAATGAGAAGAGATTCATCGAGTTCCTCAAAAACTCCAAACAAAATACTCAGTAAAGAAGAAGAAACAGCTACCAAAAACCCTTAAAATCTATAAAAGAAATACATATGATGGGAATGGTAGAAAATATCCAAGCCAAGCCGATTGGAATGATGTGAACTATCAACATAGACTTATGGAATATAAGCCCAAATGGCAAAGGCCTAGAACTCAAAAAGGCCATTCCAAAAGTATAAGAGCTTTCATCAAAGACACATATGCACCTAGGCACTACACTCGAGACACCACAATTACCCAAAGAAGGCGATTGCCAAAACACATATACAGCATACTGACAAAAAAAGACAAACTTTGTATGAACCTAGAATCCCCAAGCAATTTGCCAAGATTAATTATGATTATGACATCGATAGATGGCAACCCCTTAGAGTCAAATCATTTGGCTATAAGTTGGTTGGATCATCTTACAATTCTAACCCCTCGGGACCCGGACAAGTATGGGTACCTAAAATTTAATTTCCTTGATTGCGAGTTCAAGGAACAGTGAAAGTGCCAAGGAACCTGGTATATGGATAGTGGCTGCCCCGGACATATGACAGAAATAAGAAAAAAGCTGTCAAAATCAAAAAGGAGCAAAAGTCATATTTGGAGGAAATGAAGCTCCAGGTGAAATAAGAGGCATTGGATCCATCAAGAGGAATGGATTAGAAATCACGATGTTGCATATGTTGAAGGACTCAACTTCAACTTGCTAAGCATCACCAACTCTATGACAAGGGCTATAATGTTGGATTTAACATGGGTATATGCCAAATCAAGGAGGTCAATCGAATGAAGTTGTGTTGCAAGGATGCGACAAAAGAACATGTATGTAGTAGATTGGTCAACCGCTACACCCAAAGACTGTCTACTAGCAAAAAGCACAAATGAATCAAGTTGGTCGTGGCACAAAAAGTCGAGTCACCTAAACTTCAAAACGATTAACAAACTTGCAAGAAGTAATCTTGTGGAAGGACTTCCAGACTCGAGTATACAAGAAAGAGAGTATATGTGATGCATGTCGAAGGAAAACAAGTCAAATCTTCATTCAAAGAAAAGACATGTCCATCTTCAACAAGAATATTACATCTGCTACATATGGATCTATTTGGCCCAAAGGAACCAAATAGCATAAGTGGAAAGAAATACACCTTGGTGGTAGTAGATGACTACTCAAGATATACATGGACAATATTCATGTGTAAGAAGAAAGAAACTCTCTGAAACTACCACAGTGATGAAGAGGATTCAAAATGAGAAGAGCCAAACCATTATCAAAATAAGATCGTATGACAGGAACCGAGTTTGTCAATGTAATAATAACTCGATTGTATTGAAAATGGTATTGGTCATGAACTATCTGCAGCAAAGGACTCCACAAAGAATGGAGTTGCGAGAAAAGAAGGAATAGAACTCTCAAAGAAGCAGAAGGACCATGTTAGTCAAGACGGGGTTACCAAAAAGATTTTGGGTCAAGCAATCAACACAAACTTGCTACACTCAAAACAGATGTATGATAAATGACAAATGACAAAGACTCCTATGAGATTTGGGTGAAGAAAACCAAATGTTGCATATTTTAGAATATTTGGATGTAAATGCTTCATCCACAAAGAATGGCAAAGACAATCTAAAGGCCTTCGATGCTAAAGGCGATGAAGGTATCTTCTTGGGATACTCAAATTTGAAAGCAAAGCCTACAGTACTCAACAAAAGGACTATGGTTGCGTAAGAATCCATTCATGTGGTATTTGATGAGCCAAATGTAAATGGAGAAGACATTGAAGAGTCACCGATAAGTCAATCATCCAACCTGTAAGAGTCCCTATCTTTGAAAGTCAAGCCGAATTATAAACTCGAGAAGAAGATGAGATAGCTGAATCTCAAAAACAATGGAAAATTTGCGGCTAAGTGACTACGAGAGAGCTGATCAAAGCAACACAACTTTTGCTAGACGATCGAATCCACCAACTTACTCCAACTCGATGTAAGATGGCCGAGAGACCATCCACCGAACTTGTCATTGGAGATATAAGAGAAGGTGTCAAAACAAGATCCGAACTCAACAAGAAGATATGTTCACATGCTTTATCTCGCAAATAGAGCCCAAAGATGTGTTACAAGCATTGGATGACACACATTGGATTCAAGCTATGCAAGAAGAGTCAATCAGTTTGAAAGAAATAAAGTATGGGAATTAGTTCAAAGACCCACCCATCAAAACGTTATTGGTACTAAATGGGTGTTCAGAAACAAGATGAACGAGGAAGGTTCAGTGGTAAGAAACAAAGCAAGACTAGTAGCCAAAGGATATTGCCAAGAAGAAGGAATAGATTTTGATGAAACATTTGCTCCTGTAGCAAGATTGGAAGTTATAAGGATGTTTCTTGCCTATGCAGCTCACAAGAATTTTACTGTATATCGATGGATGTAAAAAGCGCATTCCTAAATGGTTTATTGGAAGAAGAAGTGTATGTTGAACAACCTCCGGATTTGAGCGAGAAGACTCTTGGAGATAAGGTATACAAACTCAAGAAAGCTCGTATGGATTGAAACAGGCACCCGAGCATGGTATGACACCTTGTCACAATTTTTTACCGAGAATGGATTCACAAAAGGAAAAGTAGATAGAACACTTTTCTAATTCAAGACAAAAAGAGTATATCTTTGCTTGTTCAAATATATGTGGATGACATCATTTTTGGATCCACAAACAAAGAGTCGTGTGAAAAATTTTCAAACCTCATGCAAAGTAAATTTGAAATGAGCATGATGGGAGAGTGACATTCTTCCTTGGACTCCAAGTGAAACAATCCTGAAGGATGGAACCTTCATAACTCAAACAAAATACACCAGAGATTTAATGAAGAAATTTGGTATGGAGGAGAAGTCTTCTCGTGAAAATACCAATGAATACATCACAAAATGGACATGGATGCGGATGGCAAGCCCGTAGATCAAACAAGATACATAGCACTTATTGGATCATTGCTCTATCTCACAAAGAAGCGGGCGGACATCATCTTTGTCTTTGTAGGTGTATGTGCAAGATTTCAATCTGCTCCAAAAGAGCCATATGACAAATACTAAGAGAATATTGAGATACTTGAAAGGAAGCCAAGAAGTTGGCTTATGGTATCCAAAGGAAGGTGGATTCAAGCTAATTGGCTATTCGGACTCGACTATCTTTGGATGTAGAGTTGACAGGAAAGAGCACCTCGTGCACATGTCAAATGCTAGGAAACAGGTGATTTCCTGGTTTAGCAAGAAGCAAAATTCAATAGCCACCTCTACAAAAGCGAGAATACATAGGCATGCGGGCAAATTGTGCCCAAATCCTATGGATGAGACATCACCGAGAGACTATGAAGTTGAGGAAAAGAAATTCCAATCATGTGTGATAACACAAGTGCAATTGCAATCACTCAAAATCCTGTGTTGCACTCAAGAACAAAGCATATCGATGTCGATATCACTTCATAAGAGATCATGTTGAAAAGAAGGACATCATCTTGGAATATATCTCAACCGATAAACAATTGGTGACATCTTCACAAAACCATTATGTGAGTCAAGATTTGAAGAACTCAAGCATGAGTTAGGGTTAATTGAGTGAAATGACACTCGGAAGAATCAAAGAAAAGAAATGGAACACAAAAGGGAAAAAGAGTCAACTCACAAATCGCCTAAGAAAATCACCAGATCGGAAAGACAATATACCAAGTCACCGACAAATTTGAGTCACAAAGGGAACTCGTGAGAAGAAGAGTTAAACCAACTAAGGGTAAAAGTTCGAGTCATTTATGAACAAAGTGACAAAAACGCATCGTTTGACTAAGCGGGGATGTTTTTAAGAATTACGTCGACATAATTATGACGTGTACAGCAAAAGCCGCACACCAAGCTTATGATTGGATATAAATGCTGCCGCATTAAATACGAGACATTAAATGCTACATCGGCGTGCAAAATCTAAGCCGTCGATTTCGATCACATTTCAAAAACCACCCGCACGTCCTTTCATAAACCGTACTTAAGCTTTCCTTCTTCTCTCTCTCTCATATTACCAAAACTGTTCATTTCTTTCAGAAGCAAAGGCAAAACTCTCTCAAAAACCTATCTATCTTCAAATCAACCTCTAAATTTTCTTCGGTGAAATCCTGAAAAATGGCACCAACCTATGATTTTGTCAAGTTAGGAAAGCAAATCCACACCAGGTCTACTGTGGATTTCGATGGCATGGTGAAACAGGGGTCCGGCGACACCTTAGTGAAGAAAATTGCTGAAAAATTGGAAACGCCTGGCTGAAATCGCTTTCGACGTTGGAATATCCGATGACCTATGTGGAGGAGGTCGCACGCTTCTATGTGAACGCCGAGATTCACGATGAAGGGATAAAGTCATCTGCTCACGGAAAGAAGTTCACCATCTCTCGCCAAGGATTTGGTGAACACCGCTCACTACCGACGGAAGGAGCATCGAAAATCAACGGCCGATGTAAACCTGGCCGCTTGCTTGGAAGGAAGTAGCCAAGCCCGATTATTGATAAAATAGTTTAAACAAACAAATAAGAGGTCTGAAGGAGGATTATCACAAGTTGTTGGACATAGTTGCCAAATGCATAGACATCAAATTTGGCGGCTTTGACCAACCACAAAAGCAAAGTTGATCGTAATGGCCGTGATCATTGAAGAAAGGAAAATAAATCAATGAGTTTGTCTACACAGACTAAGCCGAATGTAGGGAACAAATCCTTCAAGGAAGATGGTACATTTAAAGGATCCTTAGGATATGGCCTGGTGATTGGCCTGATGGAGGTGAAAGGAGTCCCTCTTAGACATGGAAAGGCGTTCCATGTAAACAAGAGGATGTTCAGATCAAACCTCTCTCGGCGCACTGAAGAGAGCCTACGCCAAGAGAGTCGACACGAATGAGGGGGAATCACCACCAAGAAGATACATTGTTTCCTCTCAACCAAATAAGAAAGTTGCCTCTCTGCAATGCTAAGAAGATCGTTGCTCCCGCAAAGAAATAAAAACAAACTCGCTCCCGCCCAGCCGGTAGTCACCTACCCCCGCAGCCGTGTCTCCCCGCCCAAAGAAAGAATGGGTCGATAAGGACTCTCAACTACCTTCTCCGATCGTCAAAAAGAGGAGATCTAACAAGCCAAGATGGCATCTCCTCGAAGAAAGCACCAAAGACGCCCCGCCGCCCAAGTCTCGAAGAAACTCTCTCGAACCGAAATCCCTCGTACAAACTAGGAGACGAAGAAGAATCATCAAGCACTCCGAGCTTGAGAAACCGGGCCGAGTCGACCACTCACCGGGAGCATATACTCGGAGACTCGCTGGAGAAGTAGAGTCTCCGATACTATAGATGAAACAATAAGTCTCGTTGAAGGCGATCAGAGAGGCAAATCAAGACACAAACAGTAGTTCGCACACCGAGACACAAGAAAGAAGGCGATAGAGATGATAGTGATGTGATGATCCTATCCCCACCTTACCCGGACATCCCAAATCGTCTGCGTGAGTGGAGGAAATGGAAATTGAGTCGATCAAGGGAACAGTTCCAACGGCCCGAGTTTATCGAAGAAGAAGAGGAACTATCGAACTTTCTTGACTAACCTCTCGTGATCTCAAAGATCGATGAAGAGAATCGCACGGATATCCCGCAAATCTTCAAGGATAAGGAGAAGGAGAGATCGGCGAGGAAGCCGAGGCAAGAGAGAAGGCCAAAGATCTCGCCCTCTCACCGGCACCACAGAACATACACATCCTCACTTTGACATTCTATCATAAAGTGATGAGGATCGGACCTCCTTCTTTGCCGCCACGAAGAGTTGCAAATGCAGCAAGCAATGCGTGAATCCCGAATTCTTCATGAGAAAAGTATGATGGAGGGACCAGGAGAGTCCTCCAAAACACACACGAAATCGATCCAATGGGAGTAGTGCGGAAAAAATTGCCACCGTCGTTCTTTGCCACCACTTCCCCACTCACTCGAAAGAAGGAATTAAAGGAATCGCGATGAAAAGGGTTAGTGGGGACCCCATTGAGCCAACCCCTAATGAAGGTGTCTTACCACCGCCCCAATGGTGAACACTCGGAGATACAACCGGGAGTTTGGAGACGAGTGACCCCATTCCAAGTCGCTTACTGGTGCGCCACCGAGGGGAACTCCCTCCACCGCAACAAGGTCGGAGAATGTTGCAGATGACTCCACAACGAATCTAGGAGGCGAAGTGGAGAAAATACAAACACAAAACGAACAAACAAGTTGCCATCAACGAAGCTCGGGCGATTGAGACTGTCTCGGTGAGGTGCCAATCGCTCACGAGGCTAATGACGCTAGCGATGCGATCGAGGCATAGGAAGGAACAGCCACAGGAGTTAACACTGGCGATGAAAGTGCAATCCATGGAGCGAGAGACTCCAATGGATGCCACCACGAAAGACCCTAAGACAGTGACATCGCCGAAAGGAGGTCCAGGCCTCAAACCTCGCATTGCTTGAGACTGCAGGGGGGTAATGAAGGCCCACGGGAGGTTGAGACTTCCCGGTAAAGAAGTCAAGTAGAGAACATCCTCCCGCTATCATTGATCCATCCGAAAAGGAGATAAGCGCGCTTCATGATTCCCGGATAATCCTGATGTAACCTTTTTGGGATCGGAAAGCGACGAAGAAAAGCCGAGTCATCCCCCGTAATGATCCAAAAGACTCACCATGGATGTTCCCAAAGACGAGCAAGTCGATCTCAAGACTACTCGTCAAACTTTCAATTTTGATGATGAGCCACCAATGGAAATCTCATCATCGTCCGATGATACTTATACGACCGAGGACCATCCCACTCAATCGGAGAAACCAACAGACCAACGAAGGCTGTTGAGACAAATGAGGCTCGGCAAGTCGGGTCCACTTCACAACAGACCCCAATCAAACAGTCCATCTGCGCAGCTCCCAAGCCGCAGCAGATTCGACTCAAAAGGATCTTCACGCGCACCTCTCATTATTGAACAAATCCCGATTGGCCATGATGATTCCTTTGTAGAATCATTTCCTTTCTCTCGGAGGTACCCGACCTCCATGAAGAGTCGAGAACGAACTCGCACGCTTCCACGCACCAGCTCCCGTCATTCCGTCGTACCATCGTTCAAATGGTGACTATGACTTTGACGTTGCGTGGCCATCACCGCAACGGAAGAAACAAAACAAAGTTCGGGAGGTGTTCAAGGCATTATTTGCTGAAATTGAACGGATGGAGAGGCACCAGGCCTCTATGGACATGCGATCGACAACAGAGATGCCAACCTTATCGCGACTTGAGAGGCATAACATCGAGATCGAGGAATGGTGGCAACAAAGAAGAAACAATGCGTGTGGAACAAGTTAGATACTTCAGACATTGTTCAACAAGTCGCTTTGGTATGGAGAGTCGAGAATGCCGATGCAAAAACGAAATTGAGAGAACACATTGAGCACATGCATGAAGCTCACACTTTGCCGAGATAAAGGCTGCTGCGTGAGCAAAATAAGAGTGATCTCCAGTATGGAAGAGAACATGGATAGAAAATTCAGCCTTCTCATGGCCGAGATGAAGCTAATTTCAAAGAGTCCAACGCTACTCGCTCCGAATTTCGTGTTGCATACACCGCAGCCAGACTCGAGGTAGAACTCGGCTATCGCCAGGCTCGACTTCCTACTTGCCAAGATATGTTTCAGTGTTCCTCTCTCCTTTGATGATGCCAAAAAGGGGAAGAGGAATACTTTAAAGCGCTAAAGAGATCCGAAGTGAAAAGGATGAAGCAAATCAGAAAGGGAAAGACAAATGAGGAAGTGTCAAAACAAAAGAAAGGAAAGTCCGTTGAGGGGGAAGGATCGAAAGATGTGACCTTGATGATTGCACAAACCCCCCAACAAGGTCTTGTCACAAATGATATTATCGCAAGAAACTCCAGTGACTTTGCCACTCCAACACTCTATATCTATGGCCGAAAAGAGAAAGACAATTGAAGCGAGGGATGGAGGATGTGGAAGGAAGAATGGATGCCCGAGTTATGAACATCTTGAAACAACACGGAGGCATTCCAAGAGACAGAGACACTTATGCCATCTCGGATGTCGGGACCGAGCCACGATCGCTTGATGAATTTAAAACGCTCGCATCTCAAGGATACTTTGCAAAAATGTCTATGGCTCAAGCTTGGGACTTGTCTTGGGAAAAGGGTCTCACGTTATGTGAAGAAGGCGACAGCGACAGACTACGGCGATCACTCTGGTCACTCCACCGGTCACTCAACCGGAAAGAAGAAGACCCAAAGACAATACACGCCCGGAGGTAGAGAAAGAAGCGTGGTGGAGGAGGAAGAGGTTTCGAGACACTGGCCTCGCCCAAAAACATTGAGTACGTAGATCCGTGGCAAGAAAGGAGGGATCTTGGGGTGGTCTTGACCAAGTAGCCAATTTGCAAGTGGCTAAAAGTAATCTTGAGTATGCAAAAAGAATAGAAGAAGAAAATAAGAGACAAACTCAGCTATGGGAGGAAAGACAAGAGAGATTAAGAAGAGATGAAGTCGCCCGAAGGCATATGAAAAGAAGAAGAAGAAGAAGCCGACGATGAGAAAAAGAGAAGAAGAAGCGAAAGATCTTGAACAAGATGAAAGAAGGAGATAGCGAAGGACATGAAGTGTTCTTGTCCACCCCTTCATGTATTTTATTATGTAAATACATACTATGTAAGTCTTCTCAATAAAGCTTTAAATTCTTTATTTTTTTCTCGTGTAGACAAATGTTTGCTCGATACACCTTGTAAACATTGTGTAAAAGAACAAGAATGTTATGATCAATAAAAGGATTGATTCTACGCATACATTCTATGTGAATACACTATCTGTATGTATCTTTGCTATTTACATTTTTGAATGGTTTAAGTTTTGGCATCATCAAAAAGGGGGAAATTGTTGGGAAATTTATTGTTTAGATTTTGATGAAGGCCATGTAAAATTTAGAATAGGAAGTTGGCACCCCAATTTTTGTTGTAAACGCATTGTAATAAATAGGGCTGGTCAAGTTGAGTTAAGTCGACTATGCCCAAACATGCAAGAAGACAACCGGAGACTAGAAGGAAGACTCATTGCAAGACAACCGAGTATGGCAAAGAAGAGAAGACGGAACTCTATCAAGGAGCAAACAGATGCGGTGAGTGGAGTATCGATCAAGTCAACTCAAGAAAAGCAAAGTCTCAAGTTGAAATGACGGAAGAGTCATCCAATGATTGGAAGTCGACTCTAAGTCACCTGGGGAAAGCAAGGAAATGCGGTCAAGTCGAGATAATCGAAAAAAAGATCCGTTGCCGCGTAAATCAAGAGAATTACCTAAACAAGTAATATCTCCATGCTACCTTTCTCGAAGTGCTCGGTCCCGAGAAGCGTGCAAAAGGAATAAACCAATGGGAAGCACTACACCGTGTCGTGTCGAACTCAAAAGGTGAAGAACAATTCATACGAGGAAATGGCAATTCCAAGGATCGCAACAAGACAAGCCAACGACCACAAGTGACTTTCAAAAATAAGCCTATCTCTTCAACGGCGATTTTTGAAAGATCACTATAAAAGGCCGGGAATGACTGAGAGAGGAGGTGACCGAACCACAAACATTCAAGCAATTATCGAATCGTAGCACGAAATATTCTCAAGTTATTAAACGCTCAATCCTCAAGCCTACACTACGAAGAACATCAATCCAACACTCACCGTGAAGGAAAAATAACTTCAATCGTTGAAGAGGAAATTATCAAGAATCAAGGGGTCAACATTCCATGAAGGATTGTAGGAAGGTTTAAGGTCGAACCAAGTCTTGAGCTTTTGGAGGGCTTCGTGATCAAATCCAAAGAGCTTGAGCAAGTGGGTGTAGTAGTAAAGCGCACCTGCCTGAAGAAGCCGAGTCGTCGAGAAGCCACCGAGTGATCAAGGCGTCTCCGGATCGAGTCCCAAAGGATCAAGTCACCGGTTTGTGTGATCAAGACTTGTATCCGACCGTCACCACTTTGTATCTTGATCAATACCTAGTGGATTCCTCCAGGAGTTGGAGAAGAGAGGAGTAGAAGAATTACCCCATCTTCGAACCTCTATAAAAATCTCATTGTGTCATTTACATTTCAAAGACTTTAATTCTTGCATCATATTTGTTTAATTCTGTGACATATTTGCTATCCATTAGATAATCTCTAAGTACTAAATCAAGCTCTAAATCTCTACTTAACCAAACTCAGGGTGTTAAGTCTTCCACCGAAAACAAACCACAATTGAGTTAATTTAGACTTAACAAATGAGTTATTCCATCAACACTCGATTGAGTCTGTTGAGAGACTAACTCTCTTGATTAACTAAATTGGTTGTCCACCAAGGACACAATTGTGTAGTATCAACTCTAAAAATTTTTAAAAGGACTAAATCAAAAATTTGGTAAGGTTTATTCAACCCCCCCTTCTAAACCTTACACTTACACCCCTTGGGACCTACAGGTGACTAATAAATACAAAAATAGTAGTAATGATCAATCAAGTGATCATAAATGAGGGATATAATTAAATAAGATCATGAACACAAATAATTAAATAAAATGAAATAAAATACAAAATGTATATATTATTATTAATTACCCGTCAAAATGACGCGATAAAATAGTCGATCAAATATTTAAACAACAATAAGGATCAATTAATAGCTTCGAAAAAATCGGGGCTTCACAACAATTGTATGGCTATTTTTATTTAAATATTTTGAACGATATTTATAATGCAATTAAATTAAAATAAAGTAATAATTTATTTTAATCAAAATTTTTAAAATTGTTAAAATCTGATGTATATTATTTGAATACATATTTTATTTATTGTAATAGTTAAATAATTTATAAAAAAAAAGGAAACGGGCAAGTTAAATAGAAATACAGTAAACAAACAAACCAATAAATAAACATGTTTCGCCGCTTTCACCAATTCAACGGCAAGAATTTTTACTCCTTTCTCAATATAAAATGTTGGAGATATTTTGATTTCGTGTACATCTGTCGGATGTTCTACTTGGGTTGGTGAAACCGGATATACTACTTTGTTATGTCGGAGAGTGCATGAGAGTTGATTGATCAGGACTTATAGCATTTGGATTTCTAGGAAATAAAGTGGCTAAAAAGTACTCATTGAGACATAATTACAATGATATTGGGAAAGTGGATTATGGTAATAAAAAAAAAATCATTTAGGTATCCAAATTATGTTTTCAATGGTAATTGTAGTTGTGGGATAATCAGTTTTACAGACTTAAAGAGAACAGAGTACATCAGGTGGTGGTACCTAATAATAAAATCAAAGCTAAACTTCACCATGACTACAATATAATTTTTCAGCATAGACTTTTAATAGGCAGAGATGCAAAAAATAAAAATTTATTGCAACATTATTAGATATAGGAACCATATGCTAAAAAAAATACGTAGTATACAAAAATAAGTAAGTTTGTATATTATTACATATTTACAAATTTCACAACTCCCTGCACTGATGATCTTAAGAATCCAAAACTAACAATATTGTCATGTGCAATGGCGTACTAATTAGGGATGGGCTGGGCACTGATAAAAAATTACCAAAAAAATCATATAAATATTCAATAAAAAAAATTCTAAAATTTTTTTACCTATTAAATTTTTTTTTTTACAAAAATGGGGGGGCCAGGGCCTAGATTGGCCCCCCCTTGGCTACGCCAGTGGTCATGTGGATTCCGAATATTTATGAATCTCTACACAAATTAACGGGCCATAAAGCAAATCTATTATAATGTTGTGGAGCTTAATCAATGATGTCATTATATAACAGTACTCATGAACAAACCTCTAACTGGACGAGCCAATTGTTAGCTATACCACAGAGTTAGTCTAATTTTCAAAATACACTGACGTGGTAGTAGGGCTTTGGTTCAAAAAAATATTCGTTCGAGATCGTTCGTTAGGCTAAACGAGCCGATGGAGCCTAAAATTCAAGCTCGAACTTTTAAACGAGCCGAACTCGGGCTTACAAATATTCGACTCAGAAGTTCGCAAACATGTTCGTTTACAGATTCGCGAGCCAATATTCAATTTTGGCTCGCGAACATGTTCGTTTACAGGCTCGCGAGCCTAGGATCGAGTTCAGTTCGTTAATTGAAATAGTGAGTATAAAAAAAAGTGTTAAATTTCATCTATATAAAAGCATATCCGTTAAAAATAAAGTTTATAGCATTCAGGGACGAAGCTAGACATAATTTTTTTAAAAAAATTTATATACATAGAGTAATTGAGTTTTAAAAAAAATTGAGGGGCTAAAGCCCCTACATGGCAATACAAAAAGCACTCTTGATGGCATTCTATGACAACTTAACTGCCAAATAAACATATCCCCAATAACAAGCTAGCGGAAGCTGATCTTTGAGGATGCATGATATCCGGTAACAATCTCTTGATAAGAAAGGGAAGGGAAGAAGGGAAGGGCAGTCTTACATTCTCTACCAAGGAAAGACAAGCCACAAGGGGCAAGCATGTTTGGTCCAAGGAAATATAGTCACATTTCAATAAGGTACTCTTTAAATGACTCCAAAAGAATGCTTTATTATCTATCAGGCAACATTAGTAATGCAACATCATAAAAAACAATGACTTTAATAAAAAAATACAAAATGTAAACCATATTATTTTTGTGTGAGCATTATTAGTTTTTGCCTTTTGGGCTTCATTGCTAACCAAACCTCTAACTTTTCGACTCAATTGTGCAAGGCAACCACCTCAATAGCCTATCCGTTGTTAGCCCAGAAGCATCACATTCTTCAATAAATATCAAGACTGATTAAAAAGACTATCAAAAGCATTCAGATTCTGTTGTTCCATGGATCCTTATAAATTGCCATTGCATTTTAGCACTAACTAATACTTTCACAAGAATCCACAATCATGAAAATACCTATTAATTCTCACTCAACAATGAACAATTTTGTCAATTTCGTAAACATAGATCACATTCTATGAACATGAATAATATAATACAACTACATCAATTTTGTATGTAACCAACAGAAGTAATTTGAGAAAAAAAAAACAGAAAAAAAGGAAAAGAAAAAATGAAAATATAAAAATTATGAAAGTAATATGGTTTACAAGTTGTATTTTTTAACTCTTTTATTAAAGTCATTATTTTTATGATGGTGCATAACTATTGTTGTCTAATGTCTAATAAAGCATTCTTTTGGAGTCATATAAAGAGTACCTTATTGAAATATAAATATTTTCTTGGACCAAAGGTGCTTGGCCCTTGTGGCTTGTCTTTCTAGGAACTGTCATTAGTTCATTTCTAAACGATTGATAGTATGAATTGTTGTTCTTTTTGCTAAAGAATGCAAAGACTGAACAATAGCCACGATTCATACTATCTTCCTTCAACTTTGAAGGTCCAGGTTTGAATTGCCATCGATACGCCTAAGAGTTAAATAATTAAAAGTGTATTTGTTTATCTTAATTATATATATAGTAATTAAAAATTAGTGGTAGTATATCCATAATATCATTCTTTACAAGGTATAAAATACCTTTAGAAAGAGAGTATTAATATCTTTAAAAGATTTATTGATGATTTGTAAGTATCATGGTGATTGTCTTTATTTTCGTATGTATAACAAAATTTAAGATACAACAAAATTAGCTATATATTTAAGGTATTTATTTTAAGGTTTAATTATGATTAAATCCATATGAATGCATTATGGTCAAGTTTGAGTGGTTACTGTTTCTACATATACTGGTTGCTCATCTCTCTTCATGTGTGACCAATATGAAAATGATGGCTCGAATAACTAAAATGGCTTTTAGAAATTATTTGAGCCTAAATTGGGATTAAGGCAGTAAACACCTTGTTATCATTCTCACCTCTGCACCCTTTATCATCATAAAGTAATGAACTACACTTTACTTAATACTGGAGACTATGCATGAGATGTCCCCAAACGTGCTTTTTACGAGCCGAGCTCGAACTGTTCGCGAACTGAATAATTTTTAAACGAGCCGAGTGTTGGAAGTGTTGTTTGGTAAAATGGGTATTGACCCGATTTTGACCAAATAATTAAGTGATTTTCTATTAGTGAAAATAGAATTAAATTATTTGTAAAAATTCTACTAAGAGAGTAGATGAGAATAGCATTTGGAATTTCTCAAAACCAATTCCGGGTGAATGAGAAATTAATTCTAGAAGTTAGCCACTTAATACTAGAAAATGGTATGGAAAATGAGTGTGGGGAAGGAGAAATACTCCATCCCACATAGGAAAAGGAGGCAAAGTTTGATCAAATTGATATATCCCAATTGGAAAATATAATTAAATTTGGATCCTACTAAGGGGAGACCCAGCATTTTTTAAAGAGAATGAGAAATTAATGTTAGATGCTTGAAAATGGTATGGGTTTGGTTCAAAAAATGATTTAAACATTTAAACCATAAGTCTTTTTTGAACCAAACCCACAAAGAGCACCTAATGGGGTTTGTGATCCGCCCGGTCCGGTCCGTGTCCGCGGGCCTTCGGGGCCTTGGGGCTTCAAGGCCCTTATTCTTTTTGGACCAAAAACATTTAAAATAAATAATTAATACGAACTTGTTCGCATCCGAGCATGGGCAGACGCACGGCCCGTGCGTCGGGTCGTCGTCGTCAAGTTGAAACTTTGTCATTTTCGTTCGCATCCACGCACAGGTCGTGCGTCGATGCGAAAGGCTGAACAGATGAACCTGTTCAGTGTAAACATGTCTTTTCGAGCCAAAAGACATGATTTTCCAAACGAACACCTGGTTGCCTATATATTTCGGACCCCTGCAGATAATTTTAGACACAAAAATATACGAAAACATAAGATTTAAACCGATCATTTTGCATTCAAGCATATTGACATTCCTCCCATTTAAAAGCTTGAAAAGTCTGAAACATATTATTGTTCGTTGTGTTTCGGGTTTGCAAGTATTGTAAACTCAAAATCAAATAGTTGTTGTATCTTAGAGACGAACGCCGGAACCGTTAGCACTTTGTATACGGGGCGTCTTTCGTCTTGCGGAGATAGAATCCAATTTAGGCCTCGACTAGCCATATCAATCCAAACACTCAACCATTTCCGAAGCAGAAACCTTCTAAATTTACCCAACAGTCGCAAGACGAAAAATACGTTTATGTTCAAGACGATGGCTTCAGTTTCGTTCACTCTGATGGCTGTTGCTCCCTCACGGCAAAAAGTCGCCCAAGTTCTCCAGCGTTGACTTCAAATGCTGGCAACAGAAGATGTTGTTCTACCTTAAGACTTTGGGTATGTCCCATTTTCTGAAGGAGGACCTCCCCACCATTGGCGATGAAGAAATCGACAACCAACGGAGAATCGTTGTGGATGCTTGGCATAACAACGATTTTCTGTGTCGCAATTATATTTTGAACGGGCTAGATGACACCCTTTATAACGTCTATAGTTCGTTCAAAACATCCAAAGAGTTGAGAGACTCTTTGGAGAAAAAGTATAAAACATAAGATGCCGGTACAAAGAAATTTGTTGCCTGTAAATTTCTAGATTGTAAAATGGTTGACACCAAGATGGTGATCAGTCAAGTGCAAGAAATTCAGATCATACTTCATGACTTAGTATCTGAAGGGATGATTCTGAGTGAGTCGTTCCAAGTGACTGCGATTATCGAAAAATTGGCGCCAACGTGGAAAGATTTTAAGAACTACCTCAAGCACGAGCGGAAGAAAATGGGACTTGAGGATTTGATAGTTCGACTTTGGATTGAGGAAGACAATCGGGATTCCGAATGGAAATGACAATTGTGGGGGTGCAACCACACTTTTATGGAACACCACTGGAGTTTCTGTTGCATTTTTAAATGTGATAGAAGGTGTTGCCAAAAGTGTTGTGGGACCAAAACCACAATTGCATGAAGTGTTGCCCAAAGTGTTGTAACACTAGTGGTAGACACAGTAACAAGTTAAATTTGAAGTGTTACTTAAGATGTGATAACACCAAATGTTACATAAAAGCTGTTGATGGAGTTGTTGGAACTAAGGTCTGAAATCTGTTAGAACGAGATTCTAACTGGATTGTTGGGACAATGTTCTAATAAAATAAAATAAAAGTGGCCGAGAGCCATAGAAGTTCTGGAAAATCTGCAATAATCATTTGGAATTGATTTAATCTCTACTCCTTGAAGAACTATTCCACAAGAGATATATGTATTGTTGCCTCGATTAAATATCTACTCCGTCATCGAGAGGTGACTGATACTATCAAAATCAGTACTACCAGGTGTGATCGCTAATATCTCAGAATCGATTTAATCTCTTTTTTAATAATAATATAAGTAAAAGTATTTGTTTTTTGAGATAAAGTAACATACTTTTTAATATAGTCACAAATTATGAATATATTACAATATATATATATATATATATATATATATACAAGAGTTAAAGTAAAACTTTTATACGTTAAAGTATCTATTTTTTGAGATTAAGTATCATGTTTTTTAATATAGTCACAAATTAGAAATGAAGGAAAGAAGGAAAAATAAAAAATAAATATGATATAATTAAAGTAACACTTTTATAAGTAAAATATCCGTTTGTTGAGATAAAATATCCGATTTCTTAATACAGTTACAAACTAGGAACAAAAAAAGAGGAAAAATAAAAAATAAATATGATGTAGTTAAAGTAATACTTTTATAAGTAAAAATATCCTTTTGTTGAGATAAAATATCAGATTTTTTAATACAGTTACAAACTAGGAACAAAAAAAGAGGAAAAATAAAAAATAAATATGATGTAGTTAAAGTAACAGTTTTATAAGTATCCATTTATTGAGATAATGTATCATGTTTTTTATATACTTGGGTTCGATTCTTAGCCTCTTCAATTAGAGGCATTTTTAATTTTTATTCAATTTACAGACATATTTATGAATGACTTTATATACATGGTTACACTGAAATTGCACAACAAATACTAGTGGTGTAGAATATCACCTTATGTCTATATAGGTCGTGGCTTCGATTCCCCTGTGGAGTTATCCGTAAGACGATCCTACAAAAGACCTACTCTTAGATTTATATATAAAATGGGGCACCAAAAAGTGACAGAAAAAGAGTCTCAATTGGTTGGGCCGTTTGGGGCCCCCCGAAGTGGGCAAAAATGTTATTTTTAAGTACTGAGGACTTGAAAATCAAAATGAAATATAAACGTGTGCGGGGGAGGAAATAAAAATCTGAAAATCATCGATAAGAATATCTCCGTGTTTGCACCCCCACACAGTATAGCTCTCTGAATACGGGAAATGGCATTCTCTACACCCAGATTTTCCACTTTTGCTACAGTTTCTCCCTGTACTTGGAAAATTCCCTCCAATATTCAGCAGCCTTTTATCAGTTTTCCTCAGTCCAGTAAAAGAAACACAAGTTTTGGATGTAGATACGGTTTATTATGTTGCTATGCAGCAGCGAAGCAGCAGAAAAGTGGAGCGCCGCCGGCGACGAAGAAGAAAAAGAAGCCTAGTAGCAAGAATAATAGTAAGAGAGTGATTCAAGATGATTTTGAGATTGAAAAGAGTGTCAGTGGTGGTGGTGGTGAGGTGGAGGTGCTAGAGTCACCGTCACAGTCGGCTCACTCACCATACTCGGCGCTGCCTCTGCCGAAGCCACCCGCGGGTTTTGTGTTGGATGAGCAAGGAAAAGTTCTTATGGCTTCTAACAAACGCATTGCCACTATTGTGAGTTTTTACTGTTTTATTTATTCTTGCTATTCTATTTTGAGTTTATATTGTGTAAAATGTGAATTTATTTGTTCGTATGCTTGTATGGAATCCTGTGTTTTATGATTATAGCTCTTCATAGCAAGCTTTGGCCCTGGGTTAGGCAGTGAATTTGGACTAGGTAGAAATTAGGTGTGAGAGGCATGAAATGATTGTGAATTGCTGGTATCAAATTTTTTGTAGTGAAATTGGGGCTTTTGGTTGCATGAGAATTTCTGAATCCAAAGATTACGAATAAGTAGGCTGCAGACACTATTAAGTGCAGCAACTGTTGTAGCCGGGAAATTTTCCTGTTAGCTACTCTGACTTACGAGGAAAGTTTCTCACTCGGAGTTCAAACTCCGTATGTATGCCCTTAAACTTGTGTATGAGCGCATATTACTATTTGCAGTCCTAGACATATCCGGTTTCAGTGTACTACCAAGTTTTCAGAACCTAAGAATTTCATTGTTGAGTACTTCCGGTTATTTTCACTTGTCGCTTAATTTGTCTTCTGTCATTTGGCCGAGATTCTCCTAGTGATATTATCTGTTTTTAAGGTTTCTTCGCAGTTTCATACAGTGAGAATGAAGAAGCTACATTTTAATTTAGATTAACCAAACTTTTCAATATTGTGGTATAACTATCTCCTTGAATGGAGATGTTTTGGAAATTTATGAAGAGTGACCAAGATGGTGCTCTGTCATTATGCACTAAGTAGTCTGTTTTCAATGTTTAACTCTTTGTGCGGGAAAAGAACTTCTATAAATCAGAATATATATGTACTCAAAAGGTCACTTCATTAATGTCCTTACTGTCACTTATGTGCAACTTTTGTAGCGATTTGGCTTTCTTTTTTTTGTTTCCTTACAGAATTCACTAGAAACTCTCAACTTAATCAAGACCTATTGTTTCATCAAGTACTTTGCCTTCCTTAAAGTGATGAGGCCTATTTCGAAGTACAAACATTTGAGGATAGCCATATTAACACTGATAACTGAGGCTGGAATTCGACATTCGCCTAAATTGGTCTATAATAATGATTAATATATGGCAAACTTGCAGACATGAGCAATCTTTATTTGGCTTCCTTTCTGTCAAATTACAAATTCAGTGAATTTAGATATTAAATTCTGTGGAAGTAGCATGATTGTCACTGTGCCTACTGCTACGTGAGTCAGGGACAAGTTGTTCCAATTAAAAATGCAAGAAGAAAAAAAATCTATCTCCATCCAGAATTCTTCGTGATATTGACCTATTGACCATCCAATATTACCTTTTCTTTCTGTATTTTAATAATAATTAAAAAAAATAACACTAATATTTGGAAATATTATTCTTTCAGAATTTTCAAAGAATCATTACAGTATGTTGGCCAAAAGTTATAGGTTTGACTTTGTATTGGAGCAAACTGGACATTCAAATGTGGATTTAAAGATTAGGACAAATCTGGCATGTGGTCTTTCTGGATGAATAAATTCAGTCTTTCCTTGTTACTAGTTTCCTTCTTGTGCTTGTATGTTCACCTTATTTAACACTTGCATCCCAGTAAATTATATTCTTCCTCCTTGTGCGTATGTTTGAGTTTGAGTCATTCTATTTCAGTCAGTGGGTTCTTCTGTGGTTTATATTTATCTAAGAAGTCACTGACAGGTTGATTCTACCAATAACTTCCCACTGGATTGTGTTATAAGGAGGGTATTTACAAATTCAAGGGGAGATGAATGTATGCTACTCTGCCCTGTTGATACGTAAGTTACACTGCAGGGTCCTCATTAGATGTATGTTTCTCCTGTAACACAAAAGTTAATTCATAAAATTGTTTGCAGGCCTGTTCAAATTTTGAAGAGTGTCAATGTTGAAGGATGGTCTGCTGTAAGTTTTTATTCATGTAGCTCAATGAGATCCATTCCATTTTATCTAAAAACTTAAAAGCATATTTTGTATTCATTTTTCTGGGCACTAATTGTAATTTTTTGTTTATCTCCTATCTGTGATTAGCGGCACAATTTCCTCTATGGATCATTTATGTTAGAACTTATGTACGAGGTGTTTGCGAGGATATGCTTGAGTTGCTAAATGAATTATTTGGAATATATGCACGTGCTCCAAAAATTTCATCCCCAGCTGTGAACTAAAGGCATTAATTTTGTAGGTCATTGCTAAATACTTTTAAGTGTACAACTGAAAGAAATTTACTTTCTATCATGTCCCATCTATGATTGTGTACGTGAGTGGAGCAATTTCCTCTGTGGATCATTTATTTTAGAACTTATGCATGAAGCAATTGTGGTAATATGCTTGAGTTGCAAAATATATTATTTCTTGAGTATATGTGAACAACTGTGAAAGATATATATGTTAATGTCCTATCTGTGATTGTGGATGTGCGAGGAGCAATATCCTCTATGAATTGTTTACTCTAGAAATTATGCATGAGGCTCTTGGTGATGATATGCTTGAGTTGCAAAATATATTATTTCTTAAAGATATGCTTGAGATCCAAGAATTTCATCCCCAGCTGTGAGCTTAAGGCATAAAATTTGGAGGTCAATGGCAAATACTATTCTGCGAACCGCTGTGATCAATTATTGCTAGTTGGTAACGCTTGACAAAGGTTAATTCTGTAATCAAAACTTGGTGATAATAGATTTTCAAAACACTACTAATCTATTATTTTTGAGCTTGAAAATGTTGCGTTGGGGCAGATTGTGGAGAGGGACGAATATCGTTGAAATAGGTGGCAGATTTGGGCTCATATCATTCTCTTAAGCAAGATTATTAAGTATTAACTGCAATCATCATGCGTCTTTAGGATTCGTTTTGGTCTAACTTCACTTCGGGCGCTAGGGTTGGTTAAGATTTTATTTAGTGGTAACTAAGAATGTGACATTATTAGAAGGCTGGAGTGTGGCATTACACATAGGATGCTAAGTAAGTAATTTGGTGAAGTATTAATTTGAACTTCATTAGTGACTATTTCTGATGGACTGCTGGGGATCTTCAAAATCGTAAATGGAGCAAGGTAGATACTTGCAAAGTGTCTTTCGCTTTCTTGCTCAAGAAATATCTGAAAATGCACTCGCTCGTGATCAATATCGAAGGTTAATTCTGCTCATAAAATTCCCTTGCTTGTCCTCTTCTTTGTTCCCTACTACTAGTTTTAGTAATCATGAATTAAAATCTTTCAGGATCATCTGCTTTGTAGGTTAGTGATGAAGAAGTTGAGGCTATTCTCCCCACTGCAGCATATGCCCTTGCCAAAATACATATGCATCTTGTGTACAGTGGGTATGATGAAGCACAAGTTAATTTTCAAGCATAATTATCGTTGCCTTTTACCTTCTCTGAATCACAGAATAATGACATACTGTTTTTCTATAATGTCCCATGCTGTGGAACTTGTTCCTCTGCTACCATCAGATTTTGCTATACAGCACGTGGCGGTTTTTGCTACACTGAGGAAGACATATTTGAATTTAACATTGGTAAGACATTGTCTTGGAATCTGTAAAGCTTGACCCTTGTCGAGCTGTATTAATTTATCCATCTCATTTTACAGCAAAACATTGACGTCTCCATTATTGCTCTTCAGAAGGTTATTGTTTTTGTCGTGTATCAAGAAGGAAATAAACCTTCTGTCCCTCTGGTTTACACTCATCTTATGGTTCCCTAACTTGATGTGGTTATGAATTAGCTGCAATTTTTTTATAGTTTGTTGGTGTACAAATTTCATACGAGTCTGCCACTATGCATAGTGATTTATGTGTTTAGGTTCTTTTAAGTTTCTACAACTTGTCATTTTCCCTGTGAAGTTAACTTTTACTTGATTTGGCACCAGTGACATCATCTACTGATATGATGAGGTTGCACTTATTTTTCTTGAAATATGACACAATGTGGTGCCACTGAACTGACCTATATGCAATCTCTCAACATGATGAGATTGCTCATATAGGCTACTCACACAAGCCTTCTCACAAACATGACTTATTGCATAAAACTGAACAAAAAGGCACTTTTACCCACAATCTAAATGGGCTTCTGTTTTCATTCCACCGTAAATCAAGCTTTTGGGCTGCTTTCTCTTTTCATCAAATTCTATGGAAAAATTGGTGAATCATGTCCACCATTAGCTAGAATGAGCATCTGTTTTGCAGTATACTGTTTAAAAGTTCCCTGATCAAACCCCAGTTCTTTATCACAGAAATTTAACTTGTTAAGGTGGCCTTATGCAGATAATGGTGAAGATGTAGATGGTTTGCCAACTGAAGGCATTGAAATTGCATGCTTCCATCTGGTACGCCGTTAATTCTATTATATTGACCAGATATAACATAACCTTGGGATGAGACAATCTGTTGCACTCCAGCATCTGGATCCAACAAGTAGTGTGTGTAAATCTTAACATAGTTTTGCACGAAAAATTAGTAGCTTCAAGTTTGAACACATTTGGAGGCTGTTTGGCTAAGATTATTTAAAAGATCTTATAAGATCCTACATCTTATAAGATGTTTTTAGAGCTTATAGGATGCTAGATCTTATTTTAAGAATAAGCTTTGAAGTGTTTGGATAAAATAAGATTGTGGAGCTTTTAAGATGTTAGTAATGGCAATTTTGTAATTAAAATAGTCAAAATTAATGGAGGTTGTTAAAATAAGATTCCCAACTTTTTTTAAAACAGCTTATAAGCTCTTAACATCTTATTTTGGGAGCTTATAAAATCATTTTTAAAAAAAAATTACCAAACAAATTTAAAGAGCTTATAAGCTCTAAAACATCTTATAAGATGTTTTGAAGAGCTTATAAGCTCAGCCAAACACCCTCTTGGGAGTACAATGTGTTTTTCCTTTTTCCCTAGTATTAGCTTTTGAAGTAAAAAAGTTGAAGAACTAATCAAAATGTCAAGAGAGTTGAAGAAGCAAATGGTCCCTGTATGTGGATGCTGAGGAAAAAAATAAGACAGGCATTGGGAGATCAATGAAAAACTGTCTAAGACGCTTTTGCTTCCCTGACATCCTATGCAGATTTTTTCTTAATTTCTCATACATCTTCTTCATGCAGGATGGTTCCCACTATATGATTTATACGCCTTCTGATCCTCTTCTGTTTGTTGCGGTGAAGGTAAAGTTTAGTAATCTTTGTTGCTGCTCATAGTTCAAATTTCTTTCTATAGTATTATGTTTTTGCATCCGAAATTTCTTTCTTGCATAATTCTATCCAAAGATACCTTCTATGTAAAATTGATTTACACTCTCTTGTTGCAGGATAAAAATGGTGTTTTACAAATAGCTGACGATGTAAGAAAATTTAATTTGTGTATCTGCATCTTTCATCATTTGTTTATTTGTTTTACCAATGTGCTCGTTGAATTTAAATCATGCCAGAAACACGTAACATGCATCTCTTTGAAAAGCAAAATATACTATAACAAATATTCGATTAAAATGACTTTTTACGATGCTTAAATAGGAATTGTTGGAGGATCCTGCTATAATCAGCGCCATAGATGAGGAGACTGAATTCAATGCCTTAGTGGTATGTAAGACTATTTAATTGACTGAATAATCAAGCTTACCATAGCTTACTGATTCTCCTCACATCCATTAATTTCATATTTTCAGGAAGAAGAGGCTGCTCTTCTCGATTCATTACTCGGAAAAAGGTGATTCAGTTATTTTATTATCGACCATAGGAGGCAGGTTACGGATGCTTGTCCATTTACTTCATAATTGTAGCTAGCTTATCAAACTAAACGTTGTATATAATGTGTTTAGTTAATTTTTTCAGTAAACAAAATGTTCCAGATTTGGTTAAATTTATTTTAAGCTGAGAAACAGTCAGGCGATGGTGGCCACTTTTTGAATTTTGCTTGGAGACAAAGGAAAATATTGAAAGAAAGCTGTGTAGGCTTCCCACTTGCCGTGTAGATATGTATTAGAATGAATTATATGAGCTATTAATGCAAACTCGTTACTCGGCAGTAGGCTGCTCAAAACATACTCATCCGGCTCATTGTTCTCAGCTAATATACCAGGACATAAAACCTTTAACATAATTGTCAGGCGAACGAGGCTCAAAACCTGGCGCCTTTGAAAACCGAGGCGGTCAATGTTAGCCAGGCATGCGCCTCAGCTCCGCCTTGGTGAGGTGACCTCGGTCAGTGACAGTTTTGAAATGCCTAAATAAACTAACAAAACAATTTTATTAAAGTTTTTTGGTAGAAATTCTTCAGTTACTCTTATATCTCAACATTCTCCAACCAGACTTGAAGGATAGCTTGCCCATCACATTCTGACTGCTGCCCACGGCCGCCATCGCATGTTTGTTATCAAATTTATCATTTAGCATCATGTTTGCGAGGCGAGCACTATCCAGCAGTTATTCAGTTCTATCCCCAGCAGAGAATTTAAATACAGTCCAACTCCATCACATTCTGTTTATCTTGAAACCTTCGGTCGCCCTGGTAGATTCCTCATAGTAAAAAAACAAAAATCCTTAACTTCAAATTTTTTCATGTTCTTGCCTTCTCCTTCTCCTCAGAGTCAAAACTGGAGAACCTGATTTCTTGTTCCACGAGATGCAACTCTTTAGACACGATTCTCTTTTTTATAATATGGCCCTGGAAATCATCATCCTTTCGATTTTGTTTGGTTCAAACTTTCTTTCAAAGAAAATGAAAAAAACGGAATGAGGGAGGATGATCTTCTTTGGTAGATCTTTCTTGTTCCTGTTTGGTCCTCTTCATTTTGAAACTTGTTTCTATTTCTACGTCATTCTTCCTCACTTTCCACCTTTTCTTTCTTTCAGTTTCTTAGAAAACTTGGATTATAGTGTTATGCCTAAATCGTAGACACAGGTGATAGTGATACATAGGAGAATATGAAAAATCCGAGCCATAGAACTTCTCAATTGTACAAGGTACATCTTAGATCAAATGTACATACTCAATCAACGGGATTATTATTCGATCGAATGTACTTATTTTACGTGCAATGCACGTATTTTTTACTAGTATCTTAAATATCGTAGAGCAGCCAACCCCAAGTCCATCTCCATTTGACAGATTTGAACCATACACATCCATGGCTTGGATCCGAATGAGATAAATCTCTTTCAGAATAGTTCCAGAAATAACTATTTATTTGTATTAGTGTAACACAAATTTTTATTGTCTGCAAATTAACAAGCAAGAAAACTAGTACAAATTGAATTTATATAAATCAAATGAAAATATAGGTTACAATCTCTATTTCTTCCTCTGATTCTTTTCTTCAAGAATAAAATATCCGGGATTTGAGAATTTGGAGTTGAACTCTTCAGTTTGATCTTCTCCAAACTTGAACTTGAACTTCAATAACGTTAATTCGAGGGCTTGAAAGCTTAATCTCAAATCAAACGTTATATATTTGACGATATTTGACTTAAATATGAAACTTCTTGGTGGATTTGACTCTTCGATCTTTCTCCAAGATGGATTTGACTCTCCGATCTTCCTCCAAGATGGATTTGACTTCAAAACGCTTAATCCCTTGAATCAAATCAAACGCCGTGATTTGAGTGGAATCCGCGATGAACGCCTTGAACACCGTGGATCTCCTTGATTTGTTCTTCTTGACTTGAGAGAATTTCCTCCACCGCCTTCTTGCTTGGATTTCTTCTCTTTGAATTGTGATTTAATTCCATGATAATGACCCCTATTTATAGTTGTAGGAGATGGGTTCTTGGATATCTCATATGGTGAAGACTCTAATTTGATTGGTCCTTCAAGATTTAATATTCATCTCTTTAATCACAAATTGTGATAATTATCAAAAGAAATAATAATAAATCAAGATAAATCTTGATTTATAAGAATTTGACATTTGGCAATCTTTAATTGGCCAATAAAATTCACATGCCTACAATTAGTACAATAACAAAGGAAACTAATGTAATAGTACGGTAAGATGGAGTATTATGCCATAGAAAATGAATTTAAGAGCTAGCAAATGATTTTTCTACCATAGATGAGCAGAAAACAATAAATCTTAAAGATATTTTATCTTATCTTAAAAGTATGCTCCACGTTTTTCTTTAAGTCGACCAGCCATATTTTTAAACAAGAAGTAGAGAAAGCTGAAGGGTGTGATGAGTCATGAGCTCTTACATGTCTGGTTCCGTAATATTTCTAATGATGACCCGAAGCTCTTCGTTCCCCATGTCCCTTTGTTCTTCTTCAATTTCTCTAGCGACTCCACCAAATGCGACTTGAGCACGTCCCTTGTACCTCGATCAACCAGCTGCGCGTTGCGATTTCTCCGATTTCACAAGGAATCTCTTCCACCGGTGTCGCAATTAAACAACACCAATCGCCGCAAACCGGGAAATGTTCGCCGAATCGACATTCCATTGAGTGAGATGTATACTCTCGCTTTCAACAATCTCACGGCCGTTGAAATTCGCCGTCTTGTGTCTCCCAAGTTTCGCCCACAATTGCATTATGTGCTAATTTGAGAACCTCGAGGTTAGGCAATTTCCCAATTATCGACATCTTTTCGCAAGACAAACCCAAACTTTCTAGATTCAACCTTTTGATATTGGAAGGGAAATTAATAATGATCTCTGGCGTTTTAACTCCGTAGTAGTTTGTCATTTTGAGCGACTCAAGCTGATTGAGGAAGGAGAGATCTGGATATTGATGTTGAGATGCATTTTTCTCTTCCACACATAGTGCATCACATTCGCACTTGAGTTTGCGAAGATTGGGCGAACATTTCAACATCTTCACAACCTCGAGTTTGTATATGTAAACATTGGAAAGGAATTGTAGGTTATTTGTATGGGAGCTATTATTGCAATCTTCCTGAAAACCTGCCATTGGGGTTATGTGAAGGTATCTCAACTTAACCATCTTTAGAATTGCCAAAGGTATATCGGTAAATATTCGATCATCATCACTCTGCACTCGAAGATATTCTAGGTTCACTAGGCTGCTTATTGATGCCGATAAATCATTAATAACCAAGTATCTCAAGGTGAATCGGAGACTCAATTCCAATCAAACGAGCACAAGTGTTTATTTGTTTAAAATCCATAACTCTTAGTAATTTCGTCTTTGCAAACATAGAATGCTTGATTCGAGACGATAGCCGTGAATAGAGCGAACATGGTGGCGAAAGGTTGAGTTAGCGAATTCAAGTGATATTAGGCGTTGGCTTTTCCGGTACATTGAGTAGTCACCGGAGAGTTACTCAAAAAAATAAAAACAAGAAAGGAAAAAAATCGATAAACAAATTCTATAGTTGAAAAAAGATGAGAGTTATAGTGAGTAAACTTACTCGTACTCTAATTTCGTGAAGTTTGCCTGTTCGGATATTTTCAAGGACAAGTCACGCAATAGATCATGAATAACACAAGCTTTAACTCCACCATCCCATCTTCTCTTGCAACTATTACTAGGCTTCTATCAATCACTCCATTAAATATTCTTCCCCTACACTCTCTCGTACTCTTCTTCTCTTCCTTACATATGAATCCTTGAAAGAATCCACACCTGATCAACTTCCGAGCCGATATTTCTCGCATCCTCCGAAAATGCTCCAAAATAAAGAAAGCATGGTTTCAAATGTTTTGGTAGGTGTTTGTAGCCGAGTTGCAAAATCGTGTCATGGAATCGTTTTGCTCGGAAAAATACGAGGCTAATCTTTCTCCCACATTTTTCCATGTACTTTCTTTCTTGTCCATAGTTGAAAGAATACCAGCTATAACAACTACTGCAAGTGGTAACCCCCAGCAATTTGCTGCAATTTCCTTTCCAATACTTAGCAATTGTGGAGGGCAAGGTTTATCGTGGAACATCTTCTTCTCCAATAGCTCCCAACATTGGTGATTTGACAAAGAGGGAAGTGCATTAGTTATGCTATTAGGAACATCTTTATTCCTACTTGTGAACAATATTCGGCTTCCATTTCCATCATCCGGGAAACATCTCCGCAAATCATCCCATGCATTTGAATCCCATATGTCATCCATTACAATTAGGTATCGTCTTCCCTTTAAACTTTTGTAAATGTGTTCGACCAAAACTTCTTCATCCATATTAAAAATCCTATCTTGGTCAAGCTCGCTTATTGAGTTAATCAGAATGTCAATCAATAGACGTTTCCTCTGATATGATTGGGAAACAACGCACCATGAGCGTTTGTCAAACCTATAGTCAACTGAGGGATGATTGTACAATTTCTTCGCCAAAGTAGTCTTACCAAGTCCAGCCATCCCAATGATGGAAATGATTTCGAGCTGGTCTGTTCCTCCTACCAGTTGATCTAAAATATCTGTTGTGGTCTCCTCAAAACCAACTGTAATGTCATCCACCTCAAAGTTACTCTTAGCTTGTGACGTTAATTGTGGAATGAAATCCTCTGTAACTTTTAATGCTCCAATAGCAAAATTGTTTTTGAGTTCTTGTAGCACAGTCCCAATAAGCTTAATCTTGTGGATGACATGGGTGAGCCTACTGGTGAGATACCAAAGAGGAACATCTCCGACCAAAAACGAGTTGACAAGATATTCACTTCATATGCCACGTCTCTAATTCGCTACGATTTCATTCATTCTTCGATCTCTCGAATGTGGTGGCATGTTTATATCCTTTAGCAAAGACTGAGAAAGCATTAGCCCTTGATGTAGTACTTTGATTTGGTCCTTCACATTGACAAATGGATTATCCTCCCGGTTCATTAGATCCTCGAGATCATAAAGGAGTGAATCGACAATGAAGAGAGAGTCCACTTGAAAACATCTTTGAGTTCATACCAGCCCGCTCACAAATGGCGGCTATTTAAGAATTTGGTGATAATAACTTTCAAATGTTCGATACGTTTAAACAGAGCATCTATGGCTTTATCAATTCCCATGGATTTGAATATTTGACGCGATACGAAAATGAAAGAATGCACTAAAATTCCAGCATCATTGGCCACAGCTTCAAACTCGCCAACATGATTCTCGACTTGTTGGAGCTCGAAAGATATCTATGAATGGTGTATCCCCAAGAACGGTAACAAGAAATCGAGCTCCTTCTCAAGATCTGTTGATCCGATCCCCAAAAGAAATCATCGAAACTGTTCTGTGATATAATAGTTGAAGGAGGATATCAATGAAAGCTGCCACAAGTTCATTTTTGTTGAGGGTGTTTTTGTTGTGATATGACAACTCATGAAGCTTTGGCACCTCGAACAATATCAGAATGTCTTGCATGAATGTCACAATCATTTCTGGGAATTTTTCGAAATTGTGAGGCTCAAAGTTGCGGTTCCACTCTAAAGTTTCACGCCTGTATGTGTTGAACTTGGATCTGGTAATGCCCTCCAATTTTAAGACATAATCAAGAAGAGCTGAAAGATGTGCTTCAGTCCATGCTACTTTGACTTCGTGGTATATCAAATCTGGTCTCAACTTCCATGTAATTATTTGTTGAAGAATTTTCGACCGAGTTTCCATAGAGGAAGAAGCCGTATTTTCCATCGTTTAATAACTTGGATAGAAAATTAAGAAATGCGAGAAGACATTGTGATATGTGTGTGTTGGCTTTGTAGCCGTGGGCACAATTATTGTGAAGACAAAAGCCAAAAGCTAAAATGTCTTTGGCCGGTACAATGTGATCAAGTGTGAGTTTTATATTTCAATTGGTGGAGTATCATGATTCATGATTTTGATTTATGTTATTTGGCTTGTGTCATTATTATTTATTTTTTTGAAACGAGAAAAATATTTGGCTTGTCTTATTGAAGATAGTTAAAAGCATCTCTTTCTTTGATGAGTATTTGTACTTTATTCGATGTTAACGATGTAAATAATTAGGACGCTAAAAATATATTATGCCGCAATCAATGGTGGAGCCAACACACGAATGTAAGGTGAGTTGCAACACTTGAAAAGGGTGAATTGGATCGAAAACTAAAAAGAAAAAAATCATATAAGCTCTACTAGTTTGTTTTTATTATTTGTTTCATAACGCTGCTTGGGCGGAGACAGGCCGAAAACCAATATGGGCCGAGTCTCAGCTATTGGTTGGAATGCTTCAGTCTTGAAATGAAAAAAGAAAAATCATTTTCTTCATAAAGATAGACTTTTATTTTGAATCCTAACTCATAATCTTAGTAATTATGTTTTTATAATTTTCAAAAAAATTATTTTCCTTTAATAAATAATAGAGATATACCATATTATCTAACTTATAACCGTCACAAAACGCACATTTAAATGTTTTCCATCTTATCAACTAGCATTACTTCATATACAATTAGTAATAGAACTAGAATATCACTCGTGCGATGCATAGAGTACAATATAATGAAGTATTGTAAGTTTCAATATTAAGATATTAATATATATAATATGAAATATAATGGGGGGACATGACGGGTATCCCAAAACTCAGACTTGCCCCGTCTTTTGAACAGTGAAAGGGGTATAGGTTGACACGTCTTGACTTGATCAAACTAATGTCTGATTTATTAAATAATAATTATTTAATAATTTAATATATTCTTACAGTATATCATGTTAAATATTCAATTATAAATTAAAATTAGAAATTCAGAAAAAATATTGATTTTATAATTTAGAAAAATAAAAAAATTAATTATATATTTGAAGCAAATTTATACATATCTTAAAAGTGTTTGTCGAGTTGTCTAAAACATTAAAAATTTTATGTTCACTTAATAATTTTTGATAACTAAATTAAATTGAATCAATAGAGAACTAAAAAATATCACCAAATCACTATATACGTTAATTTAATAAATAAATGAGATTGTCATTTCATTTATCAATAACAATATTATTCTATTTATATGATTTAGCTAAGAAATAATTAATTATTAAATTTTATTTATAAATTCTCAGATTTGTAAAATGACTTTCGGATTTACTTTTATAATTATATTATATTTATAATAAGTTGCGAGTAGTGGTTGGAGAGGAGTGAAAAATTTTAAAAAAGCGAAAAATACAGGGTTCGAACCTTAGTCAACACCCTTACAAAGGATGAACGATACCATTTGAGCTACAAGCTCGTGGTAATTATTTTATATTTAGATTATTTTAAAACTACTATAAATAGGATATTATTATTCTATGGGTGTTAAATATTAAATTCCAATTTTGGGCAAATAAGTTTAGTTACTTTTTTAAATTGAAAAAGTATAAAATCGGCAACCAAACAATATATACCTTAATTTAGATTTAAAAAAAAATCAACATTACATTCACATCATATAGAAAATTAAATTAAATTAAAACATACCAAAGTTAAGGTCAAACACAAATTTTACCAAGATTCATAGTGTTATTATTACATCAAAATTTTGTCTATATATAATAGATAAAATTGCAATATTAGTCTCACAAGATTTCAATGATTGCAATTTTGATCCCACGGATTCAAAATAGTCCAACTACAATGATTTTGTTGCAAAAATTAGTCCTGCCTAATTACAATAAGGATCTAAATATATTTCAAAATTACAAATATCCCTTAAATAACAAAATTTCTATTTTATAAATTGCACTTTCATTAGGATATTTGTTAGGTAAATACAAACTTGAAGGGATATTTATTATAATACCTTAAGGTGGTATTTGTAATTTTAAAAGATAAATTGAGTGTTTAATAATTTAGCTAAATCTTAAGGTAGTTTTTGTAAGTACCCCAAAAGTAACTATGTAGAAGGCATTAAATAAGAAATGGAGATTCAACATCCTTGTATTGAGATTCGTTTATTATTAAATTTATTTTTAATCTCCACACATTTGGCCAAAAGTAAATTATGAAAGAATTATAAAAACTCTAAGTAATTTCATGCTGCCAAGATAAAGACAAAAACTCATATAGGACCGTCTTACGGGTTTCAATCCGTAAGACGAATCTTATTTGACCACGGATCATGCGGATCCTGTGACTGTCCATGGTCAACAAAGCAGCTGGCAGCTTTTTTTTTTTTTTTTTTTTTTTTTTTTTTTTTCCTGTTTTTCTTCCTCGATTAAAAATAATGATTTTATGAGAAAAAATATCGGTTATTTTAGATAAAATATCGATTTTTTAATATAGCCACAAATTATTATTACATTACATTGAAGGACAAATAAATATATCAGAGTTAAAGTAACACCTTTAAGAGTAAAAATATATATTTTTTGAGACAAAATATCATGTTTTAAGAGTAAAATTATCTGTTTTTTAAATAAAGTATTATATTTTTAATAATAAATACAAAGAAAGATGAATAATAAATACGATAGAGTTAAAGTATTACTTTTATAAGTGAAAGTATTTGTTTTTTGAGATAAAGTAACATATTTTTTAATATAGTCATAAATTATGAATATATTAAAATAAATATATATATATAACAGAGTTAAAGTAACACTTTTATACGTTAAAGTATCTATTTGTTTAGATAAAGTATCAGTTAAAGTAAAACCTTTATGAGTAAAAATATATATTTTTTGAGACAAAATATCATGTTTTAAGAGTAAAAATATCTGTTTTTCAAATAAAGTATTACATTTTTAATAATAAATACAAAGAAAGATGAATAATAAATATGATAGAGTTAAAGTAATACTTTTATAAGTAAAAGTATTTGTTTTTTGAGATAAAGTAACATATTTTTTAATATAGTCATAAATTATGAATATATTATAATATATATATATATATATATATATATATATAACAGAGTTAATGTAACACTTTTATACGTTAAAGTATCTATTTTTTGAGATAAAATATCATGTTTTTTAATATAGTCACAAATTAGAAATGAAGGAAAGAAGCAAAAATAAAAAATAAATATGATATAGTTAAAGTAACACTATTATAAGTAAAAGTATCCATTTGTTGAGATAAGGTATCAAATTTCTTAATACAGTTACCAACTAGGAACAAAAAAAGAGGAAAAATAGAAAAATAAATATGTTGTAGTTAAAGTAACACTTTTATAAGTATCAATTTATTGAGATAATGTATCATATTTTTTTAATAGACTTGGGTTCGATTCTTAGCCTCTTCATTTAGAGGCGTTTTTAATTTTTATTCAATTTACAGGCATATTTGTGAATGACTTTATATACATGCTTACACTGAAATTGCACAACAAATACTAGTGGCACAGTGGTAGAACACCACCTTAAGCTTGTATAGGCCGCCGGTTCGAATCCAATCTAGCGCTGAAGCAGTTTTTTTATTTTTCAAATAACAGGTCCGCGGGCGAGAGGGTAGGGCCCGCGGGCGGGTGTATGTGTGGGCTGTAGGATCCGCAGGTGGGTGGGTGGACTGTAGGATCCGTCTTACGAAATCCTATTCCATAAGACGGTCCTACAAGAGATCTACTCCAAGATAAAACTCTGATCCATGACATTCGGCATGAAAAGAGCGAACATGGTGCCCAAAGAAAGGAGTTAGCGGATTTTAAAGTGAGAGTAGGTGCTGGCCTTTATGATATATTGAGTAGTTCCTGCCGTTATTTATTTTTAAAGAAACAAAAAAGGAAACATCAGATAAACATCAGTATGAAAGCTTAAATGTAGAAAGAAGTAGTCCATCATTTTATGCCATCACGAGATTGTTGGAAATATTTAATTTGGACTAACATATGTTAATCAAATGTGCATAGCTCTCCTACGGTTTAATCCAATTAAAGTGATCTAATAAGGTTTTAATTTTGGATTAAAAGGGTATCAAATTATTATGGGATTAAATGTGTAGATACTATTAGGAGATTTTCTATTTGTTGAGGGACCAAATAGAAAATAAAGGTGATACTTATCCAAAACGGTTATGGTTCCCGGCGATCGTCTTAAAAAAACAGAAACGTATGTTCTCCGTGGACATAACACATAACGTAATACATAACTCTCAATAGAACCGCTCGTTTGGAAGACCAAAACCAGATCTAGATTTCTCAAGCCCTGATAGATTTAGGTACGCTTCCGCGATTCAATTTAATCTCTTCCTTTCTCGGATTATCATAGTAGATCGGTTGAAGCATGCTTTTATGGATTTCGTAAATTAAAGCATGTCCTTTTGTGATTTTAATTTCTAACAAGTGGTATCAGAGCAACTCTATTCATGATTTTCTGAGATTTGGGAAGAATTACGGTTTTTCGTTAAAAGGAAATTATGGTTTTCTCAATTTCCAATCTGATGTTCGTTTCTATAAATTCAGTTTCCAAATTCTGTTTTCGATCTATAGCTCATGAATACAGAATACAGTATGTGGAATTTTGGAATTTGAGCTATGCATTTGGTTATGTGTTTGATTCGGTATCTGGATTTCTGGGTTAATTTATTTTCGAACCTTTAGACTTGGAGATTTTTCTTTTCGGATTAAACAATAGATTAAAAGACAAATGAGTTCAATCTGTTGTGGTGGGGTTTTGGATTTCAGAATGAATTATGAAAATCTGAAACTTCAAGGATGATGGTTTTTTTTTTGTTGTTGTTGGTTTCCAACTTGGGCATTGTCAATTGAGATTAAAGAATCTGGAAATCTTTACTTTTTTGTAAATATATTGGGCCTGGGATCGGATGCGGTTACGGGTTCAACGATGGAACAAACATGCATTTGTCAGATTGGAGTTTGATGATGATGGTGGCATTTTAGTCATTTTTTTTTGTATTTGAGGGCTTATGTAATATTTAAAGTTTACTTTGGGCCATTTACATATTTTAAGTATATAGTATATTTGGGGTTCAAGTAAACTTTGTGGAAATTTTAGATTGACCCCAATAAATAATGATATATATGTATTGTGTGCAAATACATAATTCAGTCATTTTATTGTAAATTTGTTTGGTGCATCTTATGTCCTAATTTATTTTGTCTGATATTTAAAATAAATTTATTGGAACAAGAAGTCACCAAAGTGACCTCTCTTGTATAGATTTATTTATTAAGAATATTGGATGTTTGTGTTTGTGTGTATTCATGCGAGTATTAGCCGGCCCTAAGGAAGGTTAATACTTGGCCCGAAATGCACAAACACCCGTGGTGGTAAAATACATGGCAATTGTAAGATTATTCATGTAAGTGATTTGTCGGCCCAAAGGAAGACAATATTGTTTGACAGGTTTTATTGTCAGTGTTTGATCACTACAAAGAGGTAGCCACTTACAAGTTAATATTACTATCCAAAGACTTGATATTAATATGTGTTAGGTGCCTTGAGATGTTACCAACTTATTTAAATTTAATTATTGATTATTCGGTTTAATGTGAGCATGACAGTTGATTTTGGTTTTGTTCTCTGTTCAGCTATGATGTCTGCTACTTCTATTTCTGCTAACACCAACAACATTCCCATGCTCAATGGGTTGAACTTTAAGGATTGGAAAGAAAACATTCTGATCATTTTGGCTGTATGGATTTGGACTATGCGCTAAGGGTTGAGCAACCCCCTTCTCTTACGGATGCAAGTTATGCAGAGGAAAAGCAGAAATTTGAGAAGTGGGAACGCTCAAATCGCGTTAGTCTGATGATCATTAAGCGCGGCATTCCAGAAGCCTTTCGAGGTACAACTTCTGAGGAAGTTACTACGGCCAGTGATTACCTTGCGGAAATTGAAAAGCGGTTTGTTAAAAATGATAAGGCCGAGACAAGTACGCTTTTGGCTAACTTGATACTCAAATTTAAGGGCAAGGGAAATATAAATGAGTACATCATGGAGATGTCTCATCTTACTTCAAAGTTAAGGGCACTAAAGCTTGAGGTGTCTGAGGACTTACTCGTGCATTTAGTGTTACTATCGCTTCCTGCACAATTCAATCAGTTTAAGGCTAGTTATAACTGTCAAAGGGAGAAGTGGACTCTTAATGAGCTCATTTCTTATTGTGTGCAAGAGAAAGAAAGATTGAAGCAAGAAAGAATTGAGATTGCTCAGTTGGCCAGTACTTCTAAAGATAAGGGCAAAAGGAAAATTGATGTTGAGAAAGTTGCTAATGATAAGGGTCCAGCACAAAAGAAACATAAAGGTGAAACTCGGGATGGCTGTTACTTTTGTGGCAAACCTGGACACAAAAAGAAGGATTGTACTAAGTATCGCGCTTAGCGTGTGAAGAAAGGTACATTTCTTGCTTTGGTCTGTTCTGAAGTTAATTTAGCTTCAGTAGCTTGGTGGTTAGATTTTGGTGCTACTACTCACATAAGTGTTTCAATGCAGGGTTGCCCGAGCTACCGAAAGCCAACTGATGGTGAAAGATACATCTTTGTGGGTGATGGCAAATCGGTGAAAGTGGAGGCAATAGGGCATTTTAGGTTGTTATTAGGAACTGGTTTCTTTTTGGATTTGAAAGACACTTTTGTTGTACCGTCGCTTAGACGGAATTTGGTTTCTATATCCTCATTGAACAAATACGGTTTCTCTTACTCATTTGGAAATTGTCGGTTTAGTCTTTCATTTAATTCCAATAATGTTGGTACCGGTTCGTTAAGTGCTTATGACTATCTATATATGCTTGATACTATTGTTTCATACAATGAATCCCTGCATGTTGAATCAAGAGGTACTAAGCGAAAATTAAATAAAGAAAATTTGGCTGAATTATGGCACAAACGTTTAGGTCATATCTCAAAAACCAGAATTGAGAGACTTGTGTCAGACGGTATTTTAGATATACTTGACTTTTAGGATCTTGATATTTGTGTTGAGTGTATTAAAGGAAAACAGACCAAAATAAAGAGATTAGGTGCCAACAAAACTACAGACACCTTAGAATTGATACATACTGACATTTGTGGGCCATTTCCTAAGGCTTCTTGGAATGGTCAACATTATTTTGTGTCATTCATAAACGATTACTCACGATATGGGTACCTATATCTAATTCATGAAAAATCAAAGGCACTGGACATGTTCAAGGTTTTTAAGGCTGAAGTTGAGAATCAACTCAACAAAAGAATTAAAGCTATTAGATTTGACCGTGGAGGTGAGTATTACGGCAGATATGATGGTTCAAGAGAACAATGTCCAGGGCCTTTGGCTATCTTCCTAGAGGAATGTTGAATCGTCCTACAGTACACCATGTCGGGGACGCTTAGTATGAATGGTGTTGCTGAAAGATGAAACAGGACTCTAAAGGATATGGTAAGGAGTATGATTAGTCATTCCTCTTTACCGGGTCACTCTAGGGAGATGCACTAAAGATTGCAGCTTATATTCTCAACAGGGTACCAACTAAAGCAGCTGCTAAAATACCGTTTGAGCTTTGGACTAGGGGAAAGCCGAGTCTAAACTACTTTCATATATGGGGATGTCCAGCTGAGGCTAGTCTTATAGGTCAAATGAAAATAAATTGGACTCCAAAACAGTTAGCAGCTACTTTATTGGTTGCTCAGAAAAATCAAGAGATTTTAAGTTTTATGATCCCACTAGAAGGTCTATTTTTGAGATGGGAAATACGGTATTCTTTGAGGATGTTGAGTTTGGGGGGGAGAAATAAGGTTAGAGATATTACCTTTGAGGAGGAGTCGATCTCGACACCTACTACTACTTTTGATGATGTTCAGGTTTCTATTCTTGTCATTAGCCGAGAAGTAGATCCAGAACCTCAACAGGATAATGTTGAAGAACTCCCCCTCAAGTTGAAAATGTTCGAGAAGAACAAACTCAACAACCTCAAGAACTAGTGTCATTAAGAAGGTCCACTAGAGAGAAGAGAATTGCTATTCCCGATGATTATGTGGTATTTCTCCAAGAAAATGAGGATAATAATGGATTGATGGAAAATAATCCTATCAACTTCCATCAAGCCATGCATGATCCAAACTCTCAAAAGTGGATTGTTGCCATAATGAAGAGTATAAGTCAATGCAAGACAATCAAGTTTGGGATCTTGTCCCAATACTTGAAGGTGCAAAACCTATTGGTTGCAAATGGATTTTTAAGACCAAGAGGGATTCGAAGGGTAATAGATATAAGACTCATCTTGTAGCTAAAGGCTTTACTCAGAAAGAAGGCATTGATTTTAAAGAGACTTCCTCTCCCGTTTCCACGAAAGAGTCTTTCAGGATAATTATGACATTAGTTGCACATTTTAACCTTGAGTTACATCAGATGGATGTAAAGACAGCGTTTCTCAATGGCGACACTGATGAGACGATGTATATATGGTGCAACCAGAAAACTATGTGTCTGGAGACCCAAAGTCTATGGTTTGCAAACTAAAGAAATTCATATATGGGCTCAAGCAAGCTTCTCGTCAGTGGTACCACAAGTTTCATCAAGTAGTAGTCTCGTTCGGTTTTGAGACTAATGTTGTTGATGATTGTGTGTATCATAAGTTCAGTGGGAGTAAGTGTATTTTTCGGTCTTGTATGTGGATGACATTTTGCTTGCCACTTGTTGGGAAATTATTTTTAGATTTTGATGAATGCCATGTAAAACTTAGAATAGAAAGTTGGCACCCTATTTTTGTTGTAAATTGCATTGTAAAAGATAGGGCTGGTCGAGCTGAGTCAAGTCAGCTATGCCTGAACATGCAAGAAGACAACTGGAGACTTGAAGGAAAGACTCATTGCGAGGCGGTGAGTGTGGCAAAGAAGAAAGACAGAACTCGATCAAGGTGCAAGTGAGATACAACTGAGTGAAGTATCAATCAAGTCAACTCAAGACACCAAGTCTCAAGTTGAAGTGACAAGAGTCATCCAATGATTGGAAGTCGACTCAAGTCACCTGGGAAAGTTAAGAAAATGCGGTCAAGTCGAGATAATCGAAAGAGATCCGTTGCCGTAAGTCAAGGAAATTACTTAAACAAGTAATACTTCCATCTTGTCTTTCTTAAAGTGCTCGATCCCGAAGCGTGCAAAAGGAATAAACCAATGGGAAGCACTTTGCACATGTGTCGAACTCGAAAAGTCAAGAATCATTCATTCATACGAGGAAATGTCAATTCCAAGGATCGCAACAAGACAAGCCAACGACCACAAGTGTCTTTTGAAAATAAGCCTATCTCTTCAACGGGCGATTTTTGAAAGATCACTATAAAAGGCTGAGGAATCACTCTTAGAGAAGGTTACCTAAACCACGAACATTCAAGCTAACATTTGAACTGTAACCAAAAATTACTCTCAAGTTATTCAAGTTCAATCCTCAAGCCTACATTACGAAGGAAATCAATCCAACACTCACTGTGAAGGAAAGACAACTTCAATAAGTTGAAGAGGAAACATTTGAAGAATCAAGGGGTCTACATTCCACGGAGGGATTGTAGGAAGGTTCAAGGTCGAACATGTCTCAAGTTTTTGGAGGGCTTCGTGATCAAATCCAAGAAGCTTGAGCAAGTGGGTCAGTAGTAGCAAGGCAAAACCGCCATGTGAAGAAGTTCGAGTCGTCGAAAAGCTTAGCCGTGTGACCAAGGCATCTCCAAACGAGTCCCAAAGGATCAAGTCACCGTGTGATCAAGACTTGTATCTGGGATCATTAGCCACTTTGTATATTGATCAATACTTAGTGGATTCCTCCAGGAGTTGGAGAAGAGAGGAGTAGAAAAATTACCCCATCTTGAACCTTTATAAAAACTTATTGTGTCATTTACATTTCAAAGATTTTAATTTCTACATATTACCTTAATATCTCATGATAAATTTGCTATCCAATTGATAATCAACAAAGTGCTAAAATCAAGTATTAAAACAAACTTAACCAAATTCAAGGGTGTTAAGTCTTCCGCTGAAAATATATCATAGTCGAGTTAAGTCTTTAGTCAAAAAAGTTGAGTTATTCTATCAACAAATCGATCGAGTCATTGAGTGACTAACTCTGGCGATTAACTAACTTAGTTGTCCATCAAGGACTCAGCTGTGAAATATTAACTCTGAACGTTTTAAAAGGACTAAATTGAAAAGTTGGTAAGGTTTATTTAAGCCCCCCTTCTAAACCTTACACTCACACCCCTTGGGACCTACAACTGGTGTCAAAGCGGTTGGTTCATTGAGCCTTCCGCACTGGTCACTGAACTAGATCTCCAAATTTTGCAAAGTTTGCTTTAGCACTTGATCTTTCAAAACTCTTTTATTCAGCAAAATTATTATCATGGAAGCAAATTTGACACGCATCCCTATGTTCACAATTGAAGAATTTGATGATTGGAAAATTCGTATGCAGGCTCATCTATCAGCATTACATGATGAAATGTGGATAGTAATAGAAGATGGGCCACTCCAAATCTTAAAAGTGAACACAAGCGCAAGGAGAGCTGCAAAGAAGGAGAAGAGGATGTTGCTCCCGACCAAATGATGGTTGAAAAACCAAGAGCTTAATGGACAAATGATGACAGGAAAAGATATAACTTGGACAATATGGCCAAGGACATTCTTTACAAAACTTTGGACAAAGCCATGTTCAACAAAGTCAAATCATGCAAAACGGCAAAAGTAATCTGGGACAAGCTAACCTTGATTTGTGAAGGCTCAGAGCAAATCAAGGAAAATAAACTATCTGTTGTTGTACAAAAATTTGAAAACTTTAAGATGTTTGCGGGAGAAAACCTTGGATCAACTGGATGCTCGGTTCACGTAAATTACCAATGAGCTATCTCGCACTTGGAAAATAATATACACAAAAGGAAATGTGTATGAAGATTCTAAGAAGCCTCCCAACTGAGTGGGATATGAAAGTCATGGCCATGAGACATTCCATGGACCTATCAAAGACATCCAACCATGAGCTATTCTCGATCTCAAAGCCTACGAATTTGAGTGAGAAGAAAAGACCAAGAGGAAACAATCAGCGTGCCCAAAGCAATGACTCTAATTGTTAAAGATGGCAAAAGAGCTGAGGTCAAAGAAGTCATTGACCAAGAGGAGATCGCACTGATGGTTAAAAGTTTTAACAAGTTCTTCAATAAGAATTACAAAAGAAGCAAAGGTGAATCCTCCAGAAGACACTCAGCTCCCTCCAAGTCAAGGGAAGAAAGACCACCCAAGAGAGCAGAGCATCAAAAAGTTGAATATCAAAGAGCCGACAATCCAAAGATGGAAAGAATCGATCAAAAAGTTGAAAATCTATCTTTGGAACCGCAGCAGCAACCCGGTCACTATGCCATTGAATGCTCATATCCTGTAGTCAACAAATACATGAATGAAGAGGAAAGAAAAGTCTTCAGAGAAAGAAGACAGGAAAAGAGAAAAGCAATGTTGGCTGCAGAAACTACTGAGACAATCAAGTCAAAAGACACAGCAGACTCAGAGAGTAGTAAAGCTGACTACTCAAGTGACTCTGAAGAAGAAGCCTTGATCTGTCTAATGGCTAAAGAACAAAACCAACCTGACCAAGAAGATGAGGTACACTCTAACTCATCACACTCAGATACTAGTGATAGTGATTGTGATACACACACTTCATCACCCACTGATCATTATGATTCATTAGGCAAAATTATGAAAGATTTTGAATACATTAAATCCTCACATACACTACTAAATGAGGAAAACAGCCTACTCAAGAGCCAAAACTCACAGCTGACTAAGGAGTTGAGTACTCTAAGTCAAATAGCTAGTGAGAATAAAAGTCTAAAGGCTGAAAATGCTAAGTTAATAGCAGAGATAGCTGCTATAGAAAAAAGGGAGAATGACCTCAAAAATGTGATTGCCTCATTCACTAAGGCATCTAAATCCTTGGATGATCTTATTATGAGTCAAAGAGAATGCGGAGATAAGACAGGCTTAGGATTTAATTCCTCTGTACTATGTCAAGCTCCAAAAGTGATTTTGGAAAAAGGATCTTCAAGTAATGAAGCATCTCTAAAATCCAAAACTCCAAATGGTGCACACACATTGATTCCAAAGCACAATCACAAGCAAACGGCCTTGGTTATAAAGGAAAAGGAAAATAGCCGATTGAGTGTCTTTGAGAGGACAAGAGAAGAAATCCACCAGTTCCTCAAAGAAACTCCAAACAGAGATACTCAGTAAAGAAGAAACAGAGCTACCAAAAGCCCTGGAAGTCTATAAAAGAAACACATATGATGGGAATGGTAGAAAGTACCCAAGCCAAGCTGATTGGAATAATGTGAACTATCAGCAAAGACCTATGGAATATAAGCCTAAGTGGCAAAGGCCTAGAACTCAGCAAAGGCCATTCCAAAGGCATAAGAACTATGATCAACACACATATGCACCTAGGCACTACACTCAGAGATATCACAACTACCCAAAGAAGGCAATTGCTAAAACACATGCACATGCATACGGACAAAAGAGACAATTTGTATGAACCTAGAACCCCAAGCAATTTGCCAAAATTAATTATGATTATGGCACTGATAGATGGCAACCTCTTAGAGTCAAATCATGTGGCTATAGGTTGGTTGGATCATCTTACAATACTAACCCCTCATGACCCAGGCAAGTATGGGTACCTAAAACCTAATTTCCTTGATTGCAGGTTCAAGGAGTAGCTGAGTGCCAAGGAACCTGGTACATGGATAGTGGTCATTCCCGGACACATGACAGAAACATGAAAAATTCTACCAAAATTCAAAGAGGTTAGAGATGCAAAAGTCATATTTGGAGGAAATGAAGCTCCAGGAGAAATAAGAGGCATTGGATCCATCAAGAAAAATGGATTAGAAATTACAGATGTTGCATATGTTGAAGGCCTCAATTGTTTGATACATGTTTTTATCTTAATTTTGATGATTTTATTCTTACACCAAAATAATGTTTTTAATTGTTGTCCAAATACTCCTAAATGATTCAAAATGGTTTTAATATTTTCCGGAGTATTTCTTCAAGTTTTATTTCAGATAAAATTGGACAACACTTTTAATGATTTTATGTTTATAAGTTTTTACTTCAAAACAAGGTTCCTAAATGTTGTCTAAATACTCCCGATTGGTTTAAAATGTTTTTACTAAATTTTCGGAGTATTTCTTAAGTTTTATTTTCGACAAAAATTAGACAACATTTATGTCTCGAGGTCAACCGATCGCCGTGTAGGGCAACCCATACCTGAAGATGAATTTTGGAATAAATATTGAGACGAAAGTGAAAATGGACAGGTCGACCGGTCGACCAGGGCGTCGACCGGTGTCGTCGACCGGTCACACCCTTGTCGACCGGTACCTGAACGTTTAAATTGAAACAGAACTTTCAATCTCTAAAAACCAATGAGGGGGACCGGTCAGGGTCAAGGTCGACCGGTCGAAGTCCCCCATGACCGAAGAAGAAAAATGTTGATACGTTTATTTCAAACTCTATTTCGTGCGAAAAAGAAATTAAATCGACCGTTTGACAACAGACAAAATTTTCTTAAATTGTGGGATTGATTTCTAACAACTATATTCTTGATTTTAATTGTATTTTTCTGTAGATTTTCAATCCCCAAGAGGAGCCTATGCTTGATCAATCATCTCCTATAAATAGAGGAAGTTTTGGAGCAATCAAAACAACAATTGAGATACAATACAACAAGATACACTTCAAGCAAATATTTGTTCCTCATAGTTATTATTCTTGTTGTAATTTTGCCTAGCTTATCACTTTCACATCCTTGAGGTCTAGGCTATTCTTGATTACACTTTGCACTCATATTGTAATATTCATTATTGAGTTGTAATCTTGATTTTTGGTCATCATTCAACACAAGACATCCTTGTGAGTATTCTTTTGGTAAGAATACACTTGGGTGATCTAGGTGCTACGCGTGAGAAGATTGTGGTAATCTTCTTGTTGAGGTGCTGAAGAATTTGGTATTCTTCAAGGTTGAAGCTTGTGGTAATCTTCACAAGGTGCCGTTGAATGAAGATTGTGGTAATCTTCAAAGGGAGATTATGGTAATCTCCAAAGGTGGTGTTGAAGAAGAGTGTGGTGCTCTTCAAGGTGTTGTAAGTTGAGTTTGTATTAATTTTGGTAATTAATAAAATTCTTTTTCGTTTTGAAATCCATCCCGGATATACTGGGGTGGTAGAAGATTAGGCCCTTGGTGGGTTGAACCTCTATAAATCAACGCGTGTTGTTTACATTCCGCACCTTTATTATTGTATTTGAGTTTTCGGTTCGAAAAAGAGGGTAAAATTGAAAAGATGGAGATAATCTATTCACCCCCTCTAGATTATCGTAGCCGCTTGGACTTACATCAATTTCAACTTGCTAAGCATAAGTCAACTCTGTGACACTACAATGTTGGATTCAATATAGGTGTATGCCAAATCAAGGACACTGAAACTAATGAAATAGTGTTGTAAGGATGTAGACAAAAGAACATGTATGTGGTAGATTGGTCAACTGCAACACCAAGCACTTGTCTCTGCAAAAAGAGCACAATTGAATCAAGTTGGTCAGGGCACAAGAAGCTAAGTCACTTGAACTTCAAAACCATTAACAAACTTGCAAGAAGTAATCTTGTGGAAGGACTTCCAGACTCAGTATACAAAAAAGGAGAGTATATGTGATGCATGCCAGATGGGAAAACAGATCAAATCATCATTCAAAGAAAAGACATGTCCATCTTCAACAAGAATATTGCACCGCTACATATGGATCTATTTGGTCCATTGAACCAAACCAAATAAGTGGGAAGAAATACACCTTGGTGGTAGTAGATGACTACTCAAGATATACATGGACAATATTCATGTGTAAGAAGAAAGAAACTCTGCGAAACTACCACATTGATGAAGAGAATCCAAAATGAGAAGAGTCAAACCATTATCAAAATAAGATCGACGATGAGAACCGAGTTTGTCAATGGTATAATAACTCGATCTTGTATTGAAAATAGTATTGGTAATGAATTATCTACAACAAGGACTCCACAAAGAGAATGGAGTTGCGAGAAAGAAGGAATAGAACTCTCAAAGAAGCGGCAAGGACCATGTTAGGCAAGTAGGGCTTTAAAAGATTTTGGGTCAAGCAATAAACACATCATGCTATACTCAAAATAGATGCATGATAAAAGACAACCGACAAAGACTCCTTATGAAATTTGGACAGGAGAAAGCCAAATGTTGCATATTTTAGAATATTTGGATGCAAATGCTTCATCCATAACAATGGCAAAGATAATTTAAAGGCTTTTGATGCTAAAGTCGATGAAGGTATCTTCTTAGGATACTCAAATGAAAGAAAAGCCTCAGAGTGCTCAACAAGAGGACAATGGTTACGAGAAGAATCCATCCATGTGGTGTTTGATGAACCCAATGTAAATGGAGAAGATATTGAAGAGTCACCGATAAGTCAATCAACCAACGATGCGAAGAGTCCCTATGTTGAAGCTAAAGTGGAATTATAAGTCCAAATGAAGATGAGATAGTTGAGTCTCAAAGACAACTCGGAAAATCTGCAGCTAAGTGATGATGAGAGAGCGATCAAAATAACACAAAATGCAAGACGATCAATCCAGCTAACTTACTCCAACCTCGATGTAAGATGGCCGAGAGACCATCCACGAGAACTAATCATTGGAGATGTAAGAGAAGGTGTAAAAACAGATCCGAACCCAACAAGAAGCTATGTTCACTTGCTTTATCTCACAAATAGAGCCAAAAGATGTGTCACAAGCTTTGGATGACACACATTGGATTCAAGCCATGCAAGAAGAGCTGAATCGGTTTGAAAGGAATAAAGTATGGGAATTGGTTCAAAGACCTACCCATCAAAATGTTATTGGCACTAAATGGGTATTCGAAACAAGATGAATGATGAAGGTTACGTGGTGAGAAACAAAGCAAGATTGGTAGCCAAAGGGTATTGCCAAGAAGAATGAATAGATTTTGATGAAACTTTTGCTCCTGTGGCAAGATTGGAAGCCATAAGGATGTTTCTTGCCTATGCAGCTCACAAGAACTTTATTGTATATCAAATGGATGTAAAGAGTGCATTCCTTAATGGATTATTGGAAGAAGAAGTATATGTTGAACAACCTCCAGGATTTGAGCAGAAGACTCTTGGAGATAAGGTATACAAACTCAAGAAAGCTTTATATGGATTGAAACAGGCACCCAGAGCATGGTATGATACATTATCACAATTCCTGACTGAGAACGGATTCACAAAAGGCAAAGTGGATAGAACACTCTTCAGAATTCAAGATGGGAAGAGTATACTGCTTGTTCAAATATATGTGGATGACATCATCTTTGGATCCACAAACAAAGAGTTGTGTGATAAATTCTCAAATCTTATGCAAAGCAAATTTGAAATGAGCATGATGGGAGAGCTGACATTCTTCCTTGGACTCCAAGTGAAATAGTTGAAGGATGGAACCTTCATAAGTCGGACAAAATACACCGTAGAGATTTAATGAAGAAATTTGGTATGGAAGAGAAGTCTTCTCGTGAAAATACCAATGAATACATCATCAAAATGGACATGGATGCGGATGGCAAGCCTCAGTAGATCAAACAAGATCTGAGCACTTATTGGATCATTGCTCTATCTCTCACAAAGCGGGCCAGGCGTCCCTTTCTTTGTAGGTGTATGTGCAAGATTTCAATCGCACCACAAGAAAGTCACATGATTGCAGAAAGAGAATCTTGAGATATTTGAAAGGAAGCCAAGAATTTGGCTTATGGTATCCAAAGGAAGGTGGATTCAAGCTAATTGGTTATTCGGACTCACGACTATCTTTGGATGTAGAGTTGACAGAAAAGTACCTCGTGCACATGTCAAATGCTTGGAAATAGGCTAATTTCTGGTTTAGCAAGAAGCAAAATTCAATAGCTACCTCCACAAAAATGAAGGAATACATAGGCAAAGGGCATTGTTGTGCCCAAGTCTTATGGATGAGACAAAGAATTGAGAGACTATGAGGTTGAAGAAAAGGAGATTCCAATTATGTGTGATAACACAAGTGCAATTGCAATCACTCAAAATCCTGTGTTGCATTCAAGAACAAAGCACATTGATGTCAGATATCACTTCATAAGAGATCATGTTGAAAAGAAGGACATCACCTTGGAATATATCTCAACTGATAAGCAATTAGCTGACATATTCACAAAACTATTATGTGAATCAAGATTTGAAGAACTCAAACATGAATTGGGATTAATTGAGCTGAGTTGATATTCAGAAGACTCAAAGAAAAGAGATGGAACATGAAAAGATGAAAAATGGCTGAACTCTTGAATCAGCTAAGTGAATCACCAGTATCGAGAATCAAACCGCATCAAGGCGTTGGGTGACAAATGAGTATCTATGTGCAAAGAGAAAGAGTTAAATCAGCTAAGGAATAAGCTGAGTCATTTATGAGCAAAGTGACAAAAACGCAGTCGTTTTTACTAAGCGGGAAATGTTTTTAAGAATGACGTCAGCATAATTATGATGTGTATAGTCAAAAGCTGCACACAAAGCTTATGATTGGATATAAATGCTGTCGCATTAAATACGAGAGATTAAGTGTAAATTGGCGTGCAAAATCTGAACCGTTGATCTTGATCAAATTTCAAAAACCACCCGCACGTCCTTTCATAACCCATACTTATACCATTTCGTCCGATTTTCTCTCACTTTACCAAAACTGTTCATCTCACTCGAAGGAAAAGAAGAAATTTTCTCTCAAAACCCTAACAAATCCTTAAGTTCTTTCTCAAAGTTTCGTTCGGTAAAACATCGAGCAATGGCATCTACTCACGACTTCGTCAAGTTGGGGAAGCAAATCCACACTGGGTCTACTGTGGATTTTGACGGCATGATCAAACAGGGGTCTGACGACAACCTTGTGAAGAAGATAGCACAGAAGTTGGAAAAGTCTCAAATGAAACCATTTTTGATGATGGAGTTTCCGATGACCTACGTGGAAGAGGTCGCGCGATTCTCGTGAACGCTGAAGTTCACGATGAGGGCATCAAGTCTTCTGTTCACGGAAAAGCTTTCACCATTACTGCCAAGGATCCGCGAGAACACTGTTCTTCTTTGGAAGAAGGAGTGCCGGAGATTTTTGAAGTCGATGTTAACTTGGCTTTCTTTGCTTGGAAGGAAGTAGCCAAGTCCGATCTTCTTGAAGATGGTCTACACACTAACTAACAAGAAGTCATGTTGAAAGAGGACTACCACAAATTGCTGGACATTGTTGCCAAATGCATAGACATCAAATTTGAAAGCTTTGACCAGCTGTCTAAAGCTAAGCTGATTAATGGCTGCGATCATTGAAGAAAAGAAGGTAAATTGGGCTGAGTTTGTATACAGCAGAGTCTACCAGAATATTGGGAATAAATCCTTCAAGGAGGATGGTACGTTTGGAGGTTCCTCGGGTGCGGCCTGGTAATTGGCGGATGATGGAAGTAAAAGGAGTTCCTCTTCGGCATGGAAAGGCGTTCCATGTAAACAAGAAGATGTTCCGATCTAACCTTTCTGGAGCACAGAAGAGAGTATATGCAAAGAGAGCTGATACGAGTGAGGGGGAATCAGCTGGTCCTGAAGAAACAGCTGTCTCCTCCTCTCCCCGAAAGAAGAAGAAGACCGATGCCCCCGCAAAAGAAGAAGAAAACAAAAGATGCCCCTACCCCGCAGTGAGTCACCCCCCCCCAGCCGTGTTTCCCTGCCCTGCAGCCGCAGCGGAGAAGGAACCTCAAATACCTTCTCCGGTTGTCAAGAAAAGGAGAACTGATAAGCCAAGACGGCCCGCTCCTCAGAAGAAGACGACACAGACGCCCCCACCGCCCGGGACTCGACGAAACCATATCCGAGCTAGAAATCCCTCTGGTAAGGACTCAAAGAAGAAGAATCTTCAAGCGTTCCGAGCTTGAAAAACCGGCTGAGTCCACCACTCACCAAACAAATACCATAGAGAATCTTTGAAGAAGTAGAGTCTCCGAAATTATAGATGAAACAACCAAGTCTGTTTGCCGATCACAGAGGCAAATCAAGACACAAATCGTAGTCCGAACAATCGAGACACAAAAGCGGTGAGAAAGCAAACTCTCCTATTGACAGGGTTGTATCCCCTCCCGCAATGACGCTATCGAGGGTGTGGAGCACCAAAGTTTGCTACCCTCAATCCCCGAGCACGAGGGACGGCAGGAGAAGATGACAAGGATGATGATGTGTTGATCCTATCCCCACCATATCCGGACATCCAAAATCGTTTGCGAGAATGGAGGAAATGGAAGTCGAGTCGATCCAGGAACGATTCCAAAGACCGAATTCATTGAAGAAGAAGACGAATGTTGAACTTTCTTGGATTGACCAATGTGGTGCAAGACTCGGATGAAGAAAATCGCATAGATATCTTGCATCTTCAAGGACAATGAGAAGGAGAGATCGCGAGGAAGAAGGCGAGGCTCATGAAAAGGCCGATTTGTCCCTTTATCGAACCATCGATCATACACATCCTCATCTCGAAGTTCTCTGGGAGTGATGAGGATCTGGACCTCCGCCGCTACAAAAGAATTGGAGATTGCAGCAAGCCATGCGGGAATCCAGGGCCCTACATGAGCAACGATTGTTGGAAGGTCCAGGGGAATCTTCCACATCACGATTGGAGATTGATCCGATGGGAGTGGTGCGCATATATGCCCATCGTTGTCGCTGCCACCACTTCCCCACTCACTCGAGAAGAAGGTGATAAGGAACCGGAGATGAAATCGGGATTGTGGGGACCCCGGTGGAGCCAACCCCTAATGAAGGTGTCTTACACCGCCCCAACTGAATACTCAAAGGAACAACCTAAGTCCGGAGACGAGTGACCCCATTCCAAGTCACTCACACCGGTGGTGTGCCAACCGAGGGGGAAACTCCCTCCACTGCGGCAAAGGTCGAGGATGTTGCAGTGACTTCACAACGAATCTCGGAGGCGAAGTGGAGAAGGAACAACAATCGAATACACAACAAGTTGTCACGACGAGGCTCGAGGCGATTAAGATCGTCTCGGTGAAGTGCCAATCGCTCTGCGCAGGCCAATAACGCCGCTGGCGATGCGGTCGAGGCACATGAAGGAACTTCCCGGGAGTTAACACTGGGCACTAAAAAGTGCAATCCATGGAGTTGAGACTCCGGTGGATGCCACCTCGAAGACCCCAATACAAACCGACATCGTCGAAGGGACTATCCAAGGCCTCGCTTGCGATTGAGACTGCGAGGAGGTAATGAAGGCCAACGGGAGGTTGAGACTTCCGGGGTAAAGAGACGGACGCACGTAACATCCCTCCTACTATCCTTGATCCATCCGAAAGGAGATAAGTGCTCTTCACGATTCCCAAGACAACCCCGATGTAACCTTTCTCGGATCCGAAGGTGAAGACGGCCGAGTCATTCCATATTGCCGATCCAAAAGACTCAGCTGAGGATGTTCTTCCAAGCACGAGTAAGTCTGACCTTAAGGCTACTCGCCAAATATTTAATTTTGATGATGAGCCACCGATGGAAATCTCATCATCGTCCGATGATGCTTCTGATATGGCCGAGGACCAGTCAACTCATGTGGAAAAACCAGCTGAGACCGACAAAGTCAAAGTAAGAAGGCAGTGAGGCTCGGCAAGTCGGGTCAACTTCACAATGCATCCACATCTGAAACAGAGTCAACTGCGCAGCTCCTCAAGCTGCAGCAGGATCGACTCCACCGAGAACTTCACGAGCACAAGTTGTCATTGAGCATATTCCCGTTGCCCGTGATGATCCTTTTGTAGAATCATTTCCCTTCTCTCTGGAAGTACGTGACCTTCCTGAAGAATCAGCTATAGATCAAGAACGCTTCCATAAACCTAATCATGTTATTCCAACATACACCATCATCCCAACAGACTTTGACTTTGATGCTGCTTGGCCGCCAGCTGAGACAGAAGTGACAACTGAGGTTCGGGAAGTTTTCAAGGCCATATTTGCAGAGATAGAAAAGATGGAGAGGCACCAGGCCTCACTGGACATGAGGCTGGATAACAGAGACGCAAACCTTACTGCCGATCTGTGAGGCATAATTGTCAGGATCCGAGAATGGTGGCAACAACAGCAGACAATGCGCGTAGAACAAGCTCGATATTTCAGGACATTGTTCAATAAATTGCTAGTCCGGCGGTGAGAATGCGTCTGCAAAGACAAGAATGCAAGAGCACATCGAGCGAATGCATGAATCTCACACCACGAGATGCAAACTGCTGCGTGAACATAATAAGAAAGAGCTCCTGCGCGTAGAGAGAACATGGATCGGAAGTTTAGCCTCCTCATGGCTGAAATGAAGTGGTAAGCAATGAATCAACGCCACCCGCTCGAATTCCGTGCGGATACTCCGCAAAGAAATTCGAAGCATAACTCAACTATCAGCCGCTTAGACTTCATGATTGCTAGCTTGTTTCCAGGGGTCCCTCTCTCCTTTGATGATGCCAAAAAGGGGGAATAGGAATACCCAAAGGCATTGAAAAGGATCTGAAGCTGAAAAGGAGGACGCAGCTGTGAAGGGAAAGACAGCTGAGGAAGAGAGAATAGAGAAGAAAGGAAAATTTGTTGAGGGGAAGGTTCGAAAGATATGACCTTGATGATTGCTAGAACCCCCCAACAAGGTCTTGTCACACCGATATCATCAAAGAAAACTCCCAATGACTCTGCCACTCCAACACTCTGCAGGTACCCATGGTGAAAAGAGAAAGATAGTTGAAGCAGGGGATGAAGGAAGTGGAAGGAAAGATGGATGCCCGAGTTATGGATATTCGAAACAACATGGAGACATTCCAAATGAGAGACACCTATGCCATTTCGGATGTCGGAACCAAGCCAAGATCTGTTGATGAATTCAAGACGCCGCATCTCAAGGTTACTTTGCAAATATGTCCATGGCTCAAGCACGGGATTTGTCTTGGGAAAAAGGTCTCAAACTATGTGAAGAAGGCGACAGAGCGAGACTATTGCGATCACTCTCTGTCACTCTGCTAGTCACTCACCGGGAAAAATAAGGCCCAAGACAATACACGCCCAAAGGAAGAGGAAGAAGCGTGTGGTGGAGGAAGAGGTTTCAAACCTGACCTCTGCCCAAAAACATTGAGTACATAGATCCATGCAAGAAATGAGGGATCTATTGGGGTGGATTCGACGAAGTAGCTAACCCGCAAATGGCTAAAAACAATCTTTGAGTATGTGAAGAGGATTGAAGAAGAAAATAGAAGACAAACTCAGCTATGGGAGGAAAGACAAGAAAGAAAAAGAAGAGATGAAGTCGCCGAGAAAGGCTTATGAGAAAAAGAAGGCGGTGAAGATGAGAAGAAGAGAAAAAGGTCGAAGATGACAGAGTGAAGAAGAGGAAAGAAGGAGGCAAATGAAGGAGATGAAGTGTGGCTGTCACCCCTTCATGTATTTTACTATGTAAATACATCTTTATGTAAGTCTTCTGTACATCGAATAAAAATTGTATAATTTCCATACTTGCGTAGATATAGAACAGCATGATTACCTTAAGTTCTGTTTAAGCTTTGATACACTCAGTAAACAGTTGTGTAAAGAACAAGAATGTTATGATCAATAAAAGATTGATTCTACGCATACATTCTGTGATTCTACATTGTCTGTACGTATCTTTGTTGTTTAATTATTGTATGAATGTTTTAAGTTTTGGCATCATCAAAAAGGGGGAAATTGTTGGGAAATTATTTTTAGATTTTGATGAATGCCATGTAAAACTTAGAATAGAAAGTTGGCACCCCATTTTTGTTGTAAATTGCATTGTAAAAGATAGGGCTGGTCGAGCTGAGTCAAGTCAGCTATGCCTGAACATGCAAGAAGACAACCGGAGACTTGAAGGAAGACTCATTGCGAGGCACTGAGTGTGGCAAAAGAAGAGAAGACAGAACTCGATCAAGGTGCAACTGAGATACAAGCTGAGTGAAGTATCGATCAAGTCAACTCAAGACAGCCAAGTCTCAAGTTGAAGTGACAAAGAGTCATCCAATGATTGGAAGGCGACTCGAGTCACCTGGGGAAGTTAAGAAAATGCGATCAAGTCGAGATAATCGAAGAGATCCGTTGCCGAAGTCAAGGAAATTACTTAAACAAGTAATACTTCCATATCGCCTTTCTTAAAGTGCTTAGTCCCTTAGCGTGCAAAAGGAATAAACCAATGGGAAGCACTTTGCACATGTGTCGAACTCTAAAAAGTCAAGAATCATTCATACGAGGAAATGTCAATTCCAAGGATCGCAACAAGACAAGCCAACGACCACAAGTGTCTTTTGAAAATAAGCCTATCTCTTCAACGGGCGATTTTTTGAAAGATCACTATAAAAAGGCGAGGAATCACTCGAGGGAAGGTTACTCCAACCACGAACATTCAAGCTAACATTCGAATCAGTAACCAAAAATTACTCTCAAGTTATTCAAGTTCAATCCTCAAGCCTACATTACGAAGGAAATCAATCCAACACTCACCGTGAAGGAAAGACAACTTCAATTAGTTGAAGAGGAAATATTTGAAGAATCAAGGGGTCTACATTCCACGGAGGATTGTAGGAAGGTTCAAGTCGAACCGGTCTCAAGTTTTTGGAGGGCTTCGTGATCAAATCCAAGAAGCTTGAGCAAGTGGGCAGTAGTAGCAAGGCAAAGCTGCCTGTGAAGAAGCCGAGTCGAGTCGCACGAGAAGCCACCGTGTGACCAAGGCATCTCCAATATGAGTCCCAAAGGATCAAGTCACCGTGTGTGATCAAGACTTGTATCTCTGTTAACCACTTTGTATATTGATCAATACTTAGTGGATTCCTCCAGGAGTTGGAGAAGAGAGGAGTAGAAAAATTACCCCATCTTCGAACCTCTATAAAAACTTATTGTGTCATTTACATTTCAACATTTTAATTTACTCGCATATTACCTTAATATCTCACGATAAATTTGCTATCCAATTGATAATCAACAAAGTGCTAAAACCAAGTATTAAAACAAACTTAACCAAATTCAAGGGTGTTAAGTCTTCCAAAAAAATATATCACAATCGAGTTAAGTCTTTAGTCAAAAAAGTTATTCTATCAATTGACTAACTCTGATTAACTAACTTAGTTGTCCATCAAGGACTGTTATTAACTAAAAAAAGACTAAATCGAAAAGTTGGTAAGGTTTATTCAACCCCCCCTTCTAAACCTTACACTCACACCCCTTGGGACCTACACCACTAATGACTCAGGATTGTTGCACGATGCCAAGAAATTTTATGAAAGAAATTTGAAATGAAAGATCTTGGGGAAGTTTCTTTTGTTCTGGGATCCAGATACACCAGGATCGTTCTGGGGGTATTCTTGGATTATCACAAAAGAGCTACCTAGAGAAAGTGTTGCAAAGATTTGGCATGCAAAACTGCAAACCAGAAGACACCCCTATAGCTAAGGGAGACAAGTTTAGTCTCGAAAAATGCCCTAAAGGAAATATGGAAATTAAGGAAATGCAGAAGATTCCCTATGCTTCAGCTGTTGGGAGTCTAATGTATGCTCAGGTCTACACAAGTCCTGATATAACATTTGTTGTTGGTATGTTGGGCAGATATTTAAGTAACCCTGGTATGAATCACTGGAAAGCAGCCAAATGGGTGATGAGTTATTTACAGAGAACAAAAGATTACATGCTCACATACAGAAAATCAGATCAGTTGGTGATTATAGGATATTCTGATTCTAATTTTGCGGGATGCCAAGACAGTAGGAGATCCACTTCGGGCTATATATTCTTATTGGCTAGGGTAGCCATTTCATGAAGAAGTGCTAAGCAGATACTTGTAGCATCTTCTACCATGGCAACTGAATTTGTAGCATGCAATGAGGCATCCAATAATGGAATATGGCTGTGAAATTTTGTCATTGGGTTGCGCACTATTGGGAATATAGAAAGACCACTAAAGTTATATTGTGACAATAACTCAGCAGTGTTATATTTCAATAACAACAGGAGCCCTACTAAGTCAAAGCACATTGACATAAAGTTCCTGGTTGTGAAGTAAATGGTATAGAGTGGTCAGATAACTATAAAGCATATCAGGACAGACTCAATGATTGCGGATCTGCTTACTAAGGGATTAACACCCAGGGTCTTTCACAAGCATACTGCTTGTATGGGTGTATTACAGTTTCAGGATAATTTGGTTTAGTGGGAGTTGGTAATTTTATTGCTCTATATATTGTTTTGGACACATTTTGTTTATTTGGATATTACTGTACAGATATAAGATATTCAGTTTATTACACTCTGTCATTTTGGTTATGATTGATCTCACTAAAGAATAAGGTGGACCAGTTGAAAATAGACATGTTAGATCACATTACATGTAATTTCCATGCTACAAACCTATGATTGATCTATGTCATTAGGTTGTACTGCTATATGTGATGATTGATGGGTTTATTCACGCATAAAGTGATGAAAACCTCTTTAGTCCTGTATTTGTACAATCAATGAACGAGATTGTTAAGGGATATTCTTATATATGACAGCAAGGTTTGAGCTCATAAGGTTATTGCACATTTGTTCGGTAACATATATAGTCCAAGTGGGAGATTGTTGGAAATATTTAATTTGGACTAACATATGTTAATTAAATATGCATAGCTCTCTTATGGTTTAATCCAATTAAAGTGATCTAATAAGGTTTTAATTTTAGATTAAAAGGGTATCAAATTATTATGGGATTAAATGTGTAGATACTATTAGGAGATTTTCTATTTGTTGAGGGACCAAATAGAAAATAAAATGGATAATTATTCAAAACAGTTATGGTTCCGGGGCGACGGTTCTTAAAAAGCAGAAACGTACATAACTCTCAAGAGAACCGCTCGTTTGGAAGACCAAAACCAGATCCAGATCCAGATTTCTCAAGCTCTAATGGATTCAGGTACGCTTCCGCGATTCAGATTAATCTCTTCCTTTCTCGGATTATCATGGTAGATCGGTTGAAACATGCTTTTATAGATTTAGTGAATTAAAGCATGTCCTTTTGTGATATTGATTTCTAACAGAGATTAATCTGGAGTTGTTCGACATTAACACCATTAATTAGTGTTGTATCCTGATTAGTATGAGTTTTGCATGTAATTTGGGCTTAATTGTGGATACAATAAGTTGATATGCATGCATTAACTGAGTAAAATGGGCCATATTCTTATAAAGTGGAAAAGGTATTACGCTTTGCTTTTTTTTTGTAGGAATTAAACGATATTTATAGCATTTTGGCGATAAATCGGAGCATTGCGGTGAAGGACCACCAAGAATTGATAGCATACACTGAACTGGAAGCCAAATCGAGAAGAAGTCAGATGTTCAGTTGGTTTTATACCATTGATTTGGGCTTTCTAGACTAGAGTTTTATGTTGTTTTTGAGTTCTTTGAGTGGTCAAAGCCATAGTAATGAGTCGTGTGTCAAAAGAAGCCTGGATGATCAAACAACGAGGGGATTCATCTCAAGAAACGTCCAAATGTGTCTGGAATTTCCAGCACTGGCAGAGTTTAGTATTTTGGCCATACCTCACTCTACAAAATTGATATTGAGCTTATTCAAGTGGCTACAGAAAGCTAAGAGATAGAGCTACAACTCTTATGAAGACCCCATAAGCAAATTCGGAAGTTTGGGTGACGCACGGCCCGTGCGTCGACGCACGACCTGGTCGTGCGTCATTTCGAGAGTCAAGCAGTCCTACGGCCTGCGCCTGCGCCCGTCGTCTGTCATGCGAAAAGTCGGTTTTGACGATTTTTAACTTAGGTTTTGACCCAATGGGAGTATAAATAGAGACGAGGCGACCCCAAACAAAAGGAGACTGATTTTTGCCCTAAAACGCAGAGCAAAGAGAAACCTTCTACCGAAGAATTGGAGAGATTGATCGACGTCACAACCACGCGCTTGAGGATTGAAGATAGATCGAGAGATCGTCGACATCCCTGAGTTTTCTCACTCCATTGTATCATTTACTTTCGATTAGTTAGATATGAATTTGAATAATTTGTCTATGAATTATTTATTTTCCATGTCTGCTAAACATCTTGTGATTCCCGGGTTTGGGATTAGGTTAATGGATACTTTTGTTGGATGATTAATTGTAATTGAAGTTATTGTTTTCAAACCCTATTCGAGTACTTTGTTTTACTTCTTGTTTTATCAAAACGCGTTTGGTTTAACTTGTTTTGATATATTGATTCATAATTCGAGAGATGAGTTTCAATACTAGATCTGTGAGTACTTGACATGAATAATTGCAAGATTGAGAAGTCTGTGAATATTTGTGAGGATATTTGATCTTTTGTGCTTTTGGGAGTTGGATATCTTATGTTGAGTAGAGATGCTAGCATAGATAATCCAATCAGCGTTTTTACATACATCTCGAGAGAGAGGGTAAAATACTTTTCGTGATTGTCTTATAGGGAAGAATAATAATAACTTTGCTTGTGATTAATCTGGTAACAAAATGAGATATTAACTGAAACCATAGCCCTGGAATCCATTCATCTCCTTGATCTTTCAATCAATCTTTACTTTGTCTTTTTAGGATAAATTATTGTCTTGCATTAACAAAACCAATCACTCAATTTCGATCGTCTGGATAAAATTAAGACTATTACAATCCCAATACTTAGTATATTAATTTATTAGTCTCTGTGGATTCGACCTTGCTAACCCTATTCTATAATCTACACCGTACACTTGCGGTGAAGCTAAAAATAAGGCGAACATATCCCCAAAAACAGTAAGAAGAAAACTGAGCTCCTTCTCAAGACACTCGATCGGTTCCTCGAATGAAACCATCGAAGCAGTTCTATCATATAGCAGTTGAAGAAGAAAATCAATAAAAGCAGTTGAAGAAGAAAATCGATAAAACCAGCCAAAATCTCGTTTTTATTGAGGGTGTTTTTGTTCTGAGAAGACAACTCATGAAGCTTTGGAACCTCAAAAAATTTCCGAAGGTCATGCGTGAAAGACTCAAACATTTTGGTCATTCTTTTTTTGTGAAGGGGTTCGTCTATATACCTCTGTGCATTGAATTGAGAGACGCTAATGCCCTCCAATTTTAAGACATAATGAAAAACAACTTTAATATGTGATATAGTCCAGGGTATTTCGGCTTCTTGGTGGATCAAATCAGGTCGGGACCTCCATATAATTATTTCTTGAATATCTGACAAACTTCGGTTGGAGGTGAAAACTGGTTTGCACTTGGGTTTAGTTGTTATATCTCGAACCAATTGAGACAGAGTTCCGGTCGAGGAAGAAGCCATATTTCCCATCGCTTACTAACTTGGACAGAAAATTAAGGAGAAGACATTATGATATATGTGTTGGTTTTGTAGCCAAAAGGTAAATGTGGTGACCAGTTAGAAAATGGATACAAATGTGAATTAGAAATTTATAATATTTCCATTGGAGGAGTATGTAAACTTGTGTTATTTGGCTTTTCTTCCGTCTTTGATGTTTGTATTTTTTTTTAACCAAGGTTGCATTCTTGCGCATTCACTAGTCCTCGAGTGATAGTCCTAGCCTCTCAAGATTGTCCCTGCTTAAATCGAGGGATATGTATGATAACAAGGAGCAAGTAAATAGTGTTTATCTTTATGTTTTCTTCCAACTCCATGTTGACCATGTAGTTAGGCAGGCTGAAATAGTATTTCATCTTTTATTCCACCGTAATGATCATCACTTGCCTTATAAAAACCCATAATTATACTTTAAATTTAATATGGTAAATTTTATACGCGTAACAATCATTCGAATTAAAGAATATCACATCCAAAAGTTGGGTTCAAATTGTGTATATAAACAAACATGTATATCAAATATATTGGATTTCTACACCATATTTTTGTGAAAATTGGAGCATAATAGCAATAGTTAATCGATATTCGTTGTTTCATTTACCTACAATAAATAAATTTCATTGGTAAAAATCTAAAATGCGATTCTAAAATTGTTGAGTTAGAAACCCAAAGTTTATGACACAGGAGCACTAGCCCTTCGGGAAGCAATTTTGTTGGCACACTCTTCATCTTACCGAAGTATCCTTTTTCGGGGGACTCATCTATTATTATCTCAGCGGCACAAAAGGAAAACTACTCATGCTAGTTTGTGAAAAAGTGCAAATTGTCCTGCCTAATTACAATAAGGATCTAAATCTATACTTCTATATCTATATCTATATCTATACCCTATCTTAAAAGTGTGAATGTTTTGAGTAGACAAAAATATCCTTTTGACATAGTTATTTTTAAGGGCAACTAAGTACTTTGGTATTTATTTAGCTTTTATTTATTCAATTACATGACAAATGAGCTTTTATATTCTTTATTTCAATTGTATTTATTCTTTTATTTATAACTCTTAAAATATTTTGAATTTCTAACTAATATTAATTTCATATTAAACTAGACTCCGAGAGTTTTCTAACCATATATCATAAGCATATATAAGGACTTCCCACGAGAAAACTTTAGTCATTTAAAATTCAACACTATATAAAAGTAAGCATGTATTGTTTTCTTCTTATAATTTTCGATAAATCCCACTTTGCCTCTTCTATACTCCTTGAGTATCACTTTATCACATTGTACTCTCAATCGTATCACTTTACCCCTTTATACTCTTAATTAGTATCACTTTACCCCCCTTATGCTCTAGAATATTATTTTATACTTATATACTCAAAATAATGACCATTTTATCCTTACCTATTATTTTTATTAAAATAATAAAATTATTTTAAAAGCATTTAATATTAATAAACATGTACTTATTTTCAAAATTAACTTTCTCAACTTGATTAATACGCTTAATATAAAATCTATTATATTTTACATTTAGTTGCTAATTATTTAAATTTAATATGGTTCATATTAAATCGATATATAATAAGATATTTATATTAGATAATACATTTATACTTTTAATTTAATATTCTTCACAAACTTAAAATAATATATATATATATATAAAATACAATTTATCACGGATGTGAAATATTATTAGTAGTTTTTGAGTTATTGATTGAATAATCATAAATTAATAAAAACTATGTTAAATAGAAAAATAAATATTTCAATGGTTACCTTTTTGAATACAAAATATTATGTTTACAATATGATAATGATTTTATATTTATTATGAAAAAAATGTATGAATATATTAGTTTACAGAAAATGACCTACAATATATTTATTTAATAGAAACTATTTTAATTTTAATAAATAGCAAATAAGTTTTTCAAATGATTATGTGTGTTTAATGCCATAATTGTTAAATACAATAGTAGGGACAATATGTTAGGTAATATAATAAAGGAATAGAAGGGTTAAATGATATTTTAATTGTATAAGGGGGTAAGTGATATATATTGATAGTACAAGGAGGTGAAATAATATAATTGAATGTATAAGGGAGTAAAGTGATATTCAATATAAGTATAGAGGGGTAAAGTGAGGTTTACCCTATAATTTTCTATAATTGATTATATAAAGGGAGAAAGAAAGAAACATCAATTCAAAGTAAAAGTATAAAGAGTTTTAAAAAAAATAGTAATGTATAAAGAAAAAAAAATATTAGATGTTTTGATAGTAAATAAAATGCATGGAAAAATACACAATTCTCTTTATTTAAGTTATGGTATTTTTTTTCCCAAGTAAAGGTGCACAACCAAATAAACAAAATAGAGAAACTATGTATTATGTATATTAGAGTTGTCAAAATACCGGGCGGGCCGAGCCCATCGGGCTTTGGAAAAAATCGGGCCGGTCCGGTCCGGCCCATCAATAAAAAAATACACTGAATAAACCGGGCCGAACGGGCTAGCCCGTCGGGCCGGGTTTTTGAGGCCCGATGGTTTTTGGGCCTAGGATAATGAAGCACAACCCATTGAAATATCGGGCTGGACCGGACCGGCCCGGAATTGACAGCTCTAATGTATATATCCCTTTAAACTAAATACCTGGATAAAATTCATGTTCTATTTATATTCATATCTTTATATATATACTTATATATTAATATGCTTTATACCATTAATAAAAAATTGTGCACGTTTATCGAAATATTTTATTTTACAAAAATATTATTTGACCCGGTTACTTTGAGGACAATCGAGTATTTTGTTCTTTATTTAATGTTTATTTGTTAAATTATAGGATCATAAATATTTATTTATAATCAAATTCTTTTCAAAAACCGAGAATATAGTATTTTTTTAATCATAACACTGAAAATACTTTAAATTTCAAATAATATCAGTTTTAAATTGTACTTGGTCTCAAAATTTTAATTGTTAATTGAGTATGATGAAATTTTTTATAGTTGTAATATTCTTTTGGATTTTCTTATCAATTAAATAATTCAATTATAATTGTACAGAAGAAATACCAAATTACAAACAATACAAGAAAACAACCATATTCCAACATAATAGTTCCAACAGATTAAGAGAGACATTGAAATTTTTTATATTCCAACGGATATTCCAATACCACAACAAACCCATGGAATATTCCAATAGCAATTCCAATGATTAACAAAACTATGGGAATAAATCGTTGGAATGTTAGTTGGAATTTAAAATTCCAACAGAAATTTAAACTACATAACAATTCATTGGAAAAATTCCAACAGTAAACAAAAATATTGGAATAAACTATTGGAAATGATGTTGGAATTTTCAAAATTCTAACAAAATTTCAACGACAAATAAAACTATTGGAATAAACCATCGGAACTTTCATTGGAATTTAAAATTCCAACGACAAATAACACCTTTGGAATTTTCGTTGGACTAAATTTCAATGGTATAACTCTATTGAATTTATTGTTGGAGTTTTTTTTCCAATGACTGAATATTGCAATAGATAAATATTGTTGGAATATATTTTTTCACTGGAATTTTCCATTGGGATTTCTCCATTCCAATGACTATTTTTCCAATGGCGCATTTTTCGTTGGAATCGAAAATTTCAAGTTGGCTAAATTCCAATGGTTTTTCCCATTGAAATTTTAATTTTTTCTTGTAGTGAATATACATGATAAGAAAAAAAAAATAGTGGGTTTGATGATGAATAAAAAGGAGAGAAAAAATACATAATTTCTTTCTGGTCACGGAATTCTCCCTCGACTAATAATATGTACTTTTAACATTACTTTTATTGATGATTGTTAAAGAAATAATATAAATAGAGTTATTTATTTTATTTCAATTTCATGCATATTTTATTTTCATATGCCATAATAATAAAATGTATAAAATTAAAAGAATAAGATAACATGGAGATAAAGAGAACCAAAATAAGTTTGTTGCAGCCAAAAAAATCACTTTTTGAATTTTCACTATTGTGTTAAAATGACTTTTACTTAATTTTCTATATTTTCTATTATAAGTTTTAGTTTCTATTATTCTTTTTTTTATAGTATATTATGATTTTAAACTTCCAAATATTTTGTTTCTTACATGACGATGTATTGACAGATATCTTAAATCTATGTTATTAGTACATACTAGATGAGACCCCGTGCAATGCACGCGGCCGTGATGTGATCATCTATGACATGTCCATTTTCTTAATAATTTTATTAATTCTATCTCATCATGCGATTGCAAAAATTTTAAAATAACATCAGACAATAGGCGAAAATACTTAATGTTTTTTAAACACCATTATAAAAATAAGATTTTGAGTAAATATATATTATTTTTTTATTTTTTTATATTTATATATGCAATATAGGTGTCAAACTGAAGATTATAAAAAGACAATTAATTTGATATATTATATATCAAAAACATATCAAAAACAAAAAAAAAATATTAAATTTTAAAAAAGATAAGGGAAAAAGACAATATATAATAATTGATGCAGTAAACACTCAGATTTGGAAAACTACTTTGTATATAATGCTTTGTTATTATATATATAGATTTTCCAGAATTAATTAACTAATTGCCAAAATTGAAGTTACATGCTTCAAATATATTTTACTTTTTTTGGGAGGGTAATTTAGGCGAGAAAAAATTTAGACTACTAATTATAAGTGACTCTCTTATTATATATATATATATACTAGTATATCACCCGTGCGATGCACAGAATGTAATACAATAAAGTATTGTATAGTTTTGATATTAAAAAATGATATATTATAGGAATTACAATGATGCGGAGCATGATGGGCGTCTTAAGACTCAGACCTGCCCCGTCCTCTGAACGGGAAAAGGGGGTGCATGTTGACATGTCTTGACCGAACAAAATAATGTAAAATTTACTAAATAACAATCATTAAAGTAATTTATTAGATTCTTACAAAATATCATGTTAATTAAACATCCAACTATAAATGAAAATTTTAGAAAAATGGGAAGAAAAAAAATAAAGTGATTATATAATTTAGAAAAAATGAGAATATATAAATTGATTATATATTTGAAGCAAGTTTATACATCTATAAAAATACTTATTGAGTTGTCTAAAACTTTAAAATTATATGTTCACAATTAATGATTTTCCACATGTAATTTAAATTAGATCAATGGAGACAATTGAGATTTATACCAACAAATTACTATATATGTTACTTTAATAAATAAACTTATAGTGTCATTTGATTTATTAGTAACAATATCAATCTACTTAAATCTCGATTATTTGAAAAGATTATCTAACATAAATGAATGAACAATAATTTAATTATTTTTTTAGATTAAGAAACAAATATAACATAAATAATATAACAAACAAATAAAAAAATAGAACAAACAAATATATTATTTGTTCTATATTGTTTTTGTAAAAATAGAACAAACAAATATTTTTATATAATCAATATTTACTTATATTATATCCAAAAAGTATTTACAACATTTATTTCTACAAAATCCATATATATGTATATCTGTTTTATTTCTAAAATCACTATGTAATGCAAAACCTGTCACGCCCCAAACGTGACGCGACAACGATCAATCACTTAAACAGAAATAATTCAATAGTCTAAACCAATGATACAAACTCCAAGTGAAATAGAGTCTAATGCAGCGGAATAAAATACACACAAGTACAAATTACATCTTAAGGTCCGACGGAATCCGAATACAACCCAATAGATTATCCAAATTTAACTTACAGATCTAAACATAATAAAATGAAAAGTCTAACAACAATAAAAGTAAAAGGAGTGTCGCTCCACATCAACAAAGAGGAATTCAATCTGTGGTAGGTTCGACGTCTTCAACGTACTCTTCATCTAAAGATTAGAAAACGGGAGGGAGTGAGACAAAATCTCGGTGGATGGGGTGATCGTGTGCAAGTGTGGCAATATATATAGTTAATGCGAAAACGGTTGTATGAAAAACGCGTGAGGTATGATGCATGTTTTCATACATAGCCCATAAAGATCGTGATAAATATATATTAAGTAATATATTTATATAGTTTGAGAAATAGTTCGTGGTCACACAGCACGATGATTCAAGCGATGCGGGAGGATTGCGTCTTTGAAGTGTAGCGCCAATCCCATGCAAGACAATTAGTGGTTGCGTCAAGTGTAGCGCCAACCCATGCATTACAAGTAGCGGTTGCGTCTTCAAGTGTAGCGCCAACCAAACGTTAGTTCAACTCCGAATCGTGTGGATCGAGGCAAACGATTCCTTCGTTCTTCCTTGTAACTCCCCGTTCATGATGGTCCAAGACTGTCACCTTATTGCTCCATAGGCAAAGACAAAATCCACGTTGGGAGCTAGCAAGGCTCGGATTCGTCATAATCATGATTATACCTCAAGTCTACGACCCGCTTCCCTCGGACAAACTCCGTCCCTCCATGGGGATTAGGGCGATGGGGCGGAAGAGTGGAATAGCAGCCGAGCTGCCCGGTTCCATCCCCGACGTATCCACTCCGACTGTGAGCTCGACACACCAAGTTGACTCAAGCAGTAAATTAAATACACGTTCAGGTAGTCAACCAGGCAGTCGAGTATATTGATTCGGGAAGCAGTTCATGAAAAGTTTTCAAACATTTGCGTAAGGTAATTATGGCGTTGGTGGAGTTATTTGGATGAAGATGATTATCGGGAGGATAAGAAATCTTCGATATCTTGAAATATTAGGTGGAACATAAGTCCCATTATAGATTCAAATCGCAAGACGAGGAAGTCGCCCTGCGATCGGGTATTAATCGGTCAAGGCGGTCCGATAAGTCAAGGGTTTTTGAGAAAATAAAATATTTTAATTAAAAATTGAAGTCAGAGGGTCCAGGGCTGTTTTAGTAAAAGGAAAATAATTAGAGTTAGGTCCTTGATAAAAAGAAAATTTACAATTTAGCCCCGTTTTGTAAAAACCAATACTTTTGGGGTTAAAAATTGAATAAATAAATATCCCGACCTTGAAACATTATGAGGTCAGTTTCTAAATTCTTAAAATTGTTCATAGATTCAGATTTTTGAAGTTTTGAGGTCGAGTTTTTATAAAATTCTCATATTGGCCCCAAATTTGTTAAAATTGCCATTTCGGGCTCTAAGTTTAAAATAATTGGAACTCACAAACCGGAAGAGCTTTTAATGTGATTCCAGTTGAAAAATATCACTATGGTTAGTGGGATATTGGGACAAAAGCAGTTTTAAAAAGAAATAAGTTTAGGTCCCTTAAGTTTTGAAAATCTCATTTTTGTCTCGTTTTGAAATAATTGCTTTTAAGGCTTTTAGGGGTCCAATTGTTATGAAATTTGAACCTTGGGTCCAAGATATAATTATGTTATAGATAAATTAGTATTTCCAGGTGCATGGACTGCATAAGTCCTTGAAATTGTATTTTGGTCCTCAAGTTTAATCTTTTACAATTTGGTCCCTCAAATTTTATAAAATTACTTTCAAGCTCTAAACACTTGGATTTTTGGAATACACTTAAAATATGTTATTTCCAGTCCCTTAAGAGTTAAAATTTCAAAATTTAAAATTAGGGTCTGGTACAGTTTCGAAAATTGCAAAATAGCCCTTAAACTTCTAGAATTTTACAATCTAGTCCTTGGGCTTTTAAGGGTTGATTTTATTTATCTAAAAACTCTTAAAACTTTATTAAAATGTCAAAGCATAATTTTTGAACTTGAGTTCAGTCCCAAAATCGAAAATTACAGAGGGGTCCCTTAAGTTTTATTTTCTTGCAATTAAGTCCACCAACTTTCCATTTTTGCATTTTAAGTCCAAAAGTTGAAATTTAATCAATTATGCTCGACTTGTCCAGGTTATAAATCATTCAAAACATAGATTTCAAGAGTCATACACATACATATCCTTCTCATACAAAATTTCATCAAGTATAACAATAAAATGTGCATGTATGCCCTATTTTTCGATAAATCACATTTTTGAGCAACACTTGAGAATTTTTCCAACTTGATACAAGAAAATAGCATGCAATACATAATATATATCTCAAGTGCTCAATAACAAAATACTACATGCATATTTTCAATTTAAAACACCTAGAAGTTGAAAGAATTTTTCCACCCACCTCGTAGTAGTTTCTCGGGTTGATCTAAAATGTGGTCTTCTTCCTTGAATCAACTTCTTGACTAAAACTCTTGAAGATCAGCCCCTAAATGGTATCCAAACCATATTTTGGTGTTAAAATTAAAGTCTCAAGTCTAAAGAAAATATACTAGTACCAAATGGTTACTACTCACCTTAATATCTTCAAGTAGTCTCAAAAATGGAAATTTTCCTTCAAGCCTCTAACCTCCACTTGAGATGATGTAGGTCAGCCCCTAAACTCCAAAAATTTATATTCTTGAGTCAAAAATTAATTCTTCATGTTGTCAAGAGAAAAATACTAAAACCATAATTTTCTCACCTTAATAATATGTAATCTTGAATTTCCTCTTCAAGCTTGTAGTCAAATCTAGGTCTCTAATTCTTCAAGAATTTTCTCTAGAGTACCTCAACAAGAAGGATTCAACATCATTAGATGGTGAAGGTATAAGGTTGAGGATTGGAGAAGAAAAATAGAGTTGGGAGAAATGAAGACATTCTTACCTTATGCTTGAAGAATTTGATCCTTTAGAGAGGAAAATGGAAGCAAGTCTTGTGTTTTTATGATAATTATGAAATGAATAATATTGGTAGATAAAGAAAAAAAATAACAAAAATGATTGATTCCCCTAAGACAAGGAGCCAAAAGTTGGAGGGAATAATAATCATGGTGTTGGTATTTTTATTTATTAGAATTTGGTGGAAAGAAAAGTTTGTCCATCCTTTAAGCATGTGACCAAAAGTTGAGAAAAAAATATATATATATATATATGTAAATATATATATACATATATAATTGTAGGTCTTGAAAAGAATATGAAACAACCTCCCCATTTATGGTAATTTTAAAATTTTTTAAAATAAAAAAAATATATTTTTTTTTTTTTAAAAAAAAAGTTGATTGGGAAATTGGTTGGGATGAATTATAGAATAAGATGAAATATTAGGATAAGGATTGGAATGTACTCCTAAATTGTTGGAGGTCTAATATTCCTAAAGTAGTAGTCATTCGATCAAGTATTAATACTAGAGGAAGAATATAAAATTGCTAAGCTCTAAAAATGCGAAATGCGTAATTGACGTGGGAAGAAATAAATAAAATAGAGTCGAGTTTCATTAATAATAGGTTTGTGATACATAGCCGAATAAATAATCACTACATAACACCGAATCTCACGTTAAAATTCGGGGTCTCACATTCACCCTCTCCTTAAAAAGAATTTGGTCCCCAAATTCTCTTTAGAACAATTCTCGGATATTGATTCCTCATGTCTTCTTCCATCTCCCATGTTGCGTCTTCGTCTCGGTTGTGATTCCGCCATACAACTTTAACCATTGGAATCTCTCTTTGCAATGGCGTACGACTGTTGGTCAATGATTCTTATTGGTTTCTCGGTGTAAGATAAACTTTCCGTTAGAGGAGGAGCATCACGAGTGATGATGTGCTCGGGATCCGGTTGATACCTTTTCAATCTCGATACATGGAATACATCGTGCATTCCCGTCTTTGTGTCGGTAACTTTCAAGTCGGTAGGCTAACTTCCCGATCCTCCAAAATCTTGTAAGGTCCAACATATCTCGGACTCAACTTGCCTCCTTTCTTTGGATTGATCAATCCTTTCCGTGGAGACAGATCGAGGAATACTTCATCTCCGGCTTCAAATTCCAAGTCCTTTCTCCTCTTGTCTGCGTAACTCTTTTGGCGGCTCCGAGTCGTGCGGATCCGTTCCTTAATCAACTTGACCTTCTCCATGGCCTCCCGAACTAAGTCGACCTTTGGAATCGAGGCGACTTTCGTTTCTCTTTTGGAGTCCATTGGTCATCAATCTCCCATGTGGTGGAGATCTACACTTTCGCCCGTATAAGGCTTCGTAGGTGCCATCCCAATTGTGGCCGATAGGCTGTTATTATAGGCGAACTCGGCCAATGGTAAATACGAATCCCAACTTCCTTGAAGTCAACGTGCATGCTCGCAGACATGTCTTCCAGGGTTTGAATTGTTCGCCGGGTCGCCATCGGTTTGTGGATGTGTTCTTTGTCTTTGAAACTTAGTAAGGTACCCAATTCCTCATGTAAGCATTTCCGAATGAGACAAATCTCGGGTCTCTGCGACACTATATCGACGGCACTCCATGCGGTCGAATGATCTCTGGATATAAATTTGCGCAAGTTTCGCAAGTCGCCGGTTTTCTTCATGGGTAGGAAGTGTGCGATTTCGTGAGTCGGTCTCGACTACCCATATAAGCATCATCGCCTCGTCTAGTCAGTCTCGGTAGATCCATCACGAAATCCATCGTTATGTGTTCCCATTTCCACTCGGGAATTCTCAACGGTTGTAATAAACCGGATGGCCGTTGGTGTTACTCGCTTTTATTCGTTGACAAGTCAAACATCTCGCAACGAACTCGCTACTTGGTTCTTCATATTCACCCACCGTAAATGTCGTTTCAAGTCCTTATACATCTTGTTTCCTCCAGGGTGTATAGTGTATTTTGAACGGTGCAGTGTGCTAGAAAGTCTCGCTCTAATCTGCTCGTCACTCGGTACACAAACTCGATTCAAATCGATAATCCCATCTTCATGTACCGAGAATTGCATCCTTCTCCTTTAAGTATCTTCTCTTTCGATCTTTGAAGTTGCACATCCATCTCTTGTCTTTGCTTTGATCTCGTTGATGGGTCGGGTTTAACCGAAATGTTAGCACACAAAATTTGAGTATTGGTTCTTGTCGGATTCCAAGTGCTCAACTCTTCTAATGATTTCCACTCTCGAATCATTAGTCTGGCTAAACTCGCCTTTCTGCTCAAGGCGTCAGCTACTACATTAGCTTTCCCAGGGATGGTATTGAATAACAAAGTGATAGTCTTCTATTAACTCCATCCATCTTCGTTGTCTCAAATTGAGATCTTCGAGAGAATAGATACTTTAGGCTCTTATGATCTGTAAACCGTGAATGTTGCTCCGTAGAGATAGTGCCTCCATTTCTTTAACGCAAACACTATTGCTGCCAATTCCAAGTCATGCGTTGGGTAATTGGTTTCATACGGCTTGAGTTTCCGTGATCCATAAGCAATGACCTTTCCTTCCTACATGAGCACTTTGCTCCTAGTCCTTCCTTTGATGCATCACCTGAGACGACAAAGTTTTCTTTCCCTTTGGAAGGGCTAGGGACGGAGCCGTAGTAAGTCGTTTCTTCACTCTTGAAACTAGTCTCACACTTGTCATTCCACTCAAACTTGACTTGCTTCAGGTTAGTCGAGTGAGTGGTCCTAAATATCTTGAAGAAATTCGGATAAATCTTGATAATATCCATCCAGTCTAAGAAACTTCTCGATCTCCGTTCTGGACTACGGTTGTTTCCATTCAACCACCTGTTTGTACCTTCGAAGGATCTACGGCGATCCCAATGCCGATACTATGTGTCCCAAGAATGCGACTTCACTAAGCCAAAATTCGCACTTGTTGAATTTGGCATACAACTTGTGCTCGTAGTGTCTCCAAAATAATTTTTAGATGACGTTCATGCTCTTCTCTAGACTTAGTGTATACGAGTATGTCATCAATGAATATCACTACGAATTGATCCAAATAAGGTTGAAAAACTCGATGCATCAGATCTATAAACGTTGCTGGTGCGTTTGTCAGACTGAAAGGCATCACTACAAACTCGTAGTGTCCATATCTGGTCTGAAATGCCGTTTTGGAAACGTCTTCTTCACGGATCTTTAGCTGATAATATCCCTGTTGTAAATCAAACTTTGAGTACACCGTCGCTCCTTGAAGTTGATCAAACAGTTCGTCTATCCTCGGGAGGGGATATTTAGTGGTAACATCTAGTCGAGATCGTATAATAGTCACATCCTTAATGTATCTTATCCGTGATACCTAAACCACAAGTCAAATTCCCTTACTTAAGCTTGTGCAGATACTTGAGAATGAATAACACAAGGGTATTATCATTGATCAATATACTTAGTGATTCCCCTACTATCATTTTCTCAAAGTAATATCATTATGTGTCTAGATCCCATAATATATCACATCCAAATCATATATTTCTCAAGAGATATCCTCATTTTCTTCGAGTCTCACCATATCGGGCATTATAATCTCTAAATCACGATTTTCTAAATCACCTAGCGTCCAAATAGAGGAATATCTGGATATCTTAACACTATAACAGCCCAAAAGAGTTCAAATATTCATCCAAGATTCAACTTAGGTCACCTAGTAGTGGTACCCAATCCAAGACAGAGGAACCTATCCTGGTCAAACAAAACTAAGGCGGATTAGAGGCGAATGTAAGGAAAAGATAAGGAAGAACAAGAAAGAATGACTAAGGAAGGTCAACAAGAGTCAACTAAGTCAAATCAAGTATGACTATGGATTCTCCAAGTATAAATTCGACTTAACATAAACATCAATAATACGGTTCTATGCCATTATTGAAATCGATTTCACACTTAATTGGTCGGTCAGCGTAACCCAACACACACCGAGGGTCCTATCTCGGGTCACTCGGTGTAAGTTTCCATCTTACTAGCCGAGCTCGATACCATTATTGTCACGCCCCCAAACGTGACGCGACAACGATCAATCACTTAAACAAAATAATTCAATAGTCTAAACCAATGATACAAACTCCAAGTGAAATAGAGTCTAATGCAAATGGAATAAAATACACACAAGTACAAATTACATCTTAAGGTCCGGAATCCGAATACAACCCAATAGATTATCCAAATTTAACTTACAGTCTAAACATAATAAAATGAAAAGTCTAACAACAATAAAAGTAAAAGGAGTGTCGCTCCACATCAACGAGGGAATTCAATCGTGGTAGGTTCGGCGTCTTCAACGTACTCTTCATCTAAAGATTAGAAAACAGAGGGAGTGAGACAAAAATCTCGATGGATGGGGTGATCGTGTGCAAGTGTGGCAATATATATAGTTAATGCGAGAAAACGGTTGTATGAAAACGCGTGAGGTATGATGCATGTTTTCATACATAGCCCATAAAAAGCATCGTGATAAATATATATTAAGTAATATATTTATATAGTTTGAGAAATAGTTCGTGGTCACACAGCACGATGATTCAAGCGACGAGGATTGCGTCTTTGAAGTGTAGCGCCAATCCCATGCAAGACAATTGGTGGTTGCGTCTTGAAGTGTAGCGCCAACCCGTGCATTACAAGTAGCGGTTTGCGTCTTGAAGTGTAGCGCCAACCAAACGTTCCGTTCAACTCCTAATCGTGTGGATCGATGCATTCCTTCGCCGTTCTTCCTTGTAACTCCCGTTCATGATGGTCCAAGACCTGTCACCTTATTGCTCCATAGGCAAAGACAAAATCCACGTTGGAGCTAGCAAGGCTCGGATTCGTCATAATCATGATTATACCTCAAATACTACGACCCGCTTCCCTTGGACAAACTCCGTCCCTCGGTTGGGGATTAGGGCGATGGGGCGGAAGAGTGGAATAGCGGTAGCTGCCTTGTTCCATCCCCGACGTATCCACTCCGATCGTGAGCTCGACACACCAAGTTGACTCAAGCATAAAAATTAAATACACGTTCGGGTAGTCAACCAGCAGGCGATGAGTATATTGATTCGGAAAGCGATTCATGAAAAGTTTTCAAACATTTGCGTAAGGTAATTATGGCGTTGGTGGAGTTATTTGGATGAAGATGATTATCGGGAGGATAAGAAATCTTCGATATCTTGAAATATTAGGTGGAACATAAGTCCCATTATAGATTCAAATCGCAAGACGAGGGAAGTCGCCTGCGATCGGGTGATTAATCGGTCAAGGCGGTCCGATAAGTCAAGGGGTTTTTGAGAAAATAAAATATTTTAATTAAAAATTGAAGTCAGAGGGTCCAGGGCTGTTTTAGTAAAAGGAAAATAATTAGAGTTAGGTCCTTGATAAAAAGAAAATTTACAATTTAGCCCGTTTTGTAAAAACCAATACTTTTGGGGTTAAAAATTGAATAAATAAATATCCCGACCTTGAAACATTATGAGGTCAGTTTCTAAATTCTTAAAATTGTTCATAGATTCAGATTTTTGAAGTTTTGAGGTCGAGTTTTTATAAAATTCTCATATTGGCCCCAAATTTGTTAAAATTGCCATTTCAGGCTCTAAGTTTAAAATAATTGGAACTCACAAACCGGAAGAGCTTTTAATGTGATTCCAGTTGAAAAATATCACTATGGTTAGTGGGATATTGGGACAAAAGCAGTTTTAAAAAGAAATAAGTTTAGGTCCCTTAAGTTTTGAAAATCTCATTTTTGTCTCGTTTTGAAATAATTGCTTTTAAGGCTTTTAGGGGTCCAATTGTTATGAAATTTGAACCTTGGGTCCAAGATATAATTATGTTATAGATAAATTAGTATTTCCAGGTGCATGGACTGCATAAGTCCTTGAAATTGTATTTTGGTCCTCAAGTTTAATCTTTTACAATTTGGTCCCTCAAATTTTATAAAATTACTTTCAAGCTCTAAACACTTGGATTTTTGGAATACACTTAAAATATGTTATTTCCAGTCCCTTAAGAGTTAAAATTTCAAAATTTAAAATTAGGGTCTGGTACAGTTTCGAAAATTGCAAAATAGCCCTTAAACTTCTAGAATTTTACAATCTAGTCCTTGGGCTTTTAAGGGTTGATTTTATTTATCTAAAAACTCTTAAAACTTTATTAAAATGTCAAAGCATAATTTTTGAACTTGAGTTCAGTCCCAAAATCGAAAATTACAGAGGGGTCCCTTAAGTTTTATTTTCTTGCAATTAAGTCCACCAACTTTCCATTTTTGCATTTTAAGTCCAAAAGTTGAAATTTAATCAATTATGCTCGACTTGTCCAGGTTATAAATCATTCAAAACATAGATTTCAAGAGTCATACACATACATATCCTTCTCATACAAAATTTCATCAAGTATAACAATAAAATGTGCATGTATGCCCTATTTTTCGATAAATCACATTTTTGAGCAACACTTGAGAATTTTTCCAACTTGATACAAGAAAATAGCATGCAATACATAATATATATCTCAAGTGCTCAATAACAAAATACTACATGCATATTTTCAATTTAAAACACCTAGAAGTTGAAAGAATTTTTCCACCCACCTCGTAGTAGTTTCTCGGGTTGATCTAAAATGTGGTCTTCTTCCTTGAATCAACTTCTTGACTAAAACTCTTGAAGATCAGCCCCTAAATGGTATCCAAACCATATTTTGGTGTTAAAATTAAAGTCTCAAGTCTAAAGAAAATATACTAGTACCAAATGGTTACTACTCACCTTAATATCTTCAAGTAGTCTCAAAATGGAAATTTTCCTTCAAGCCTCTAACCTCCACTTGAGATGATGTAGGTCAGCCCCTAAACTCCAAAAATTTATATTCTTGAGTCAAAAATTAATTCTTCATGTTGTCAAGAGAAAAATACTAAAACCATAATTTTCTCACCTTAATAATATGTAATCTTGAATTTCCTCTTCAAGCTTGTAGTCAAATCTAGGTCTCTAATTCTTCAAGAATTTTCTCTAGGAGTACCTCAACAAGAAGGATTCAAAATCATTAGATGGTGAAGGTATAAGGTTGAGGATTGGAGAAGAAAAATAGAGTTGGGAGAAATGAAGACATTCTTACCTTATGCTTGAAGAATTTGATCCTTTAGAGAGGAAAATGGAAGCAAGTCTTGTGTTTTTATGATAATTATGAAATGAATAATATTGGTAGATAAAGAAAAAAATAACAAAAATGATTGATTCCCTAAGACAAGGAGCCAAAAGTTGGAGGGAATAATAATCATGGTGTTGGTATTTTTATTTATTAGAATTTGGTGGAAAGAAAAGTTTGTCCATCCTTTAAGCATGTGACCAAAAGTTGAGAAAAAAAATATATATATATATATGTAAATATATATATACATATATAATTGTAGGTCTTGAAAAGAATATGAAACAACCTCCCCATTTATGGTAATTTTAAATTTTTTTAAAATAAAAAAAAATATATATTTTTTTTTTTTTAAAAAAAGTTGATTGGGAAATTGGTTGGGATGAATTATAGAATAAGATGAAATATTAGGATAAGGATTGGAATGTACTCCTAAATTGTTGGAGGTCTAATATTCCTAAAGTAGTAGTCATTCGATCAAGTATTAATACTAGAGGAAGAATATAAAATTGCTAAGCTCTAAAAATGCGAAATGCGTAATTGACGTGGGAAGAAATAAATAAAATAGAGTCGAGTTTCATTAATAATAGGTTTGTGATACATAGCCAGAATAAATAATCACTACATAACACCGAATCTCACGTTAAAATTCGGTCTCACATTCACCCCTCCTTAAAAGAATTTGGTCCCCAAATTCTCTTTAGAACAATTCGGATATTGATTCCTCATGTCTTCTTCCATCTCCCATGTTGCGTCTTCGTCTCGGTTGTGATTCCGCCATACAACTTTAACCATTGGAATCTCTCTCAATCGGCGCAACCGACGCATGTGGTCAATGATTCTTATTGGTTTCTCGGTGTAAGATAAACTTTCCGTTAGAGGAGGAGCATCACGAGTGATGATGTGCTCGAGATCCTGTTGATACCTTTTCAATCTCGATACATGGAATACATCGTGCATTCCCGCGTCTTGTGTGTCGGTAACTCAAGTCGGTAGGCTAACTTCCCGATCCTCCGCAAAATCTTGTAAGGTCCAACATATCTCGGACTCAACTTGCCTCCTTTCTTTGGATTGATCAATCCTTTCCGTGAGACACCGAGGAATACTTCATCTCCGCTTCAAATTCCAAGTCCTTTCTCCTCTTGTCTCTGCGTAACTCTTTTGGCGGCTCCGAGCCGTGCGGATCCGTTCCTTAATCAACTTGACCTTCTCCATGGCCTCCTGAACTAAGTCGACCTTTGGAATCGAGGGCGACTTTCGTTTCTCTTTTGAGTCCATTGGTCATCAATCTCCCAAAGTGTGTGGAGATCTACACTTTCGCCCGTATAAGGCTTCGTAGGTGCCATCCCAATTGTGGCCTGATAGGGCCGTTATTATAAAGCGAACTCGGCCAATGGTAAGTACGAATCCCAACTTCCTTGGAAGTCAACGTGCATGCTCGCAGATGTCTTCCAGGGTTTGAATTGTTCGCTCGGACCGGCCATCGGTTTGTGGATGTGTTCTTGTCTTTGAAACTTAGTAAGGTACCCATTCCTCATGTAAGCATTTCGAAATGAGACAAATCTCGGGTCTCTGTCGACACTATATCGACCGCACTCCATGCGGTCGAATGATCTCTGGATATAAATTTGCGCAAGTTTCGCAAAGTCGCTTTTTCTTCATGGGTAGGAAGTGTGCGGTTTCGTGAGTCGGTCTCGACTACCCATATAGCATCATCGCCGTCTGAATCCTCGGTAGATCCATCACGAAATCCATCGTTATGTGTTCCCATTTCCACTGGGAATTCTCAACGGTTGTAATAAACCGGATGGCCGTTGGTGTTCTCGCTTTTATTCGTTGACAAGTCAAACATCTCGCAAGCGAACTCGCTACTTGGTTCTTCATATTCACCCACCGAAATGTCGTTTCAAGTCCTTATACATCTTGTTTCCTCCAGGGTGTATAGTGTATTTTGAACGGTGTGCTACGCTAGAATTACTGCTCCTAATCGCTCGTCACCGGTACTGACACAAACTCGATTCGAAATCGATAATCCCATCTTCATGTACCGAGAATTCCGATCCTTCTCCTTTAAGTATCTTCTCTTTCGATCTTTGAAGTTGCACATCCGTCTCTTGTCGCTTTGATCTCGTTGATGGGTCGGGTTTAACCGAAATGTTAGCACACAAAATTTGAGTATTGGTTCTTGTCGATTCCAAGTGCTCAACTCTTCTAATGATTTCCACTCTCGAATCATTAGTCCGGCTAAACTTCGCGCCTTCTTTCTCGGCGTCGGCTACTACATTAGCTTTCCCGGGGATGGTATTGAATAACAAAGTGATAGTCTTCTATTAACTCCATCCATCTTCGTTGTCTCAAATTGAGATCTTCGAGAGAATAGATACTTTAGGCTCTTATGATGATCGTATGGTAAACCGTGAATGTTGCTCCGTAGTAGAGATAGTGCCTCCATTTCTTTAACGCAAACACTATTGCCGCCAATTCCAAGTCATGCGTTGGGTAATTGGTTTCATACGGCTTGAGTTTCCGTGATCCATAAGCAATGACCT